>JASZXU010000802.1:0-13994 GCA_035521515.1 Phenoliferia sp. Uapishka_3
CCTACACCCGCGCCGCCTCCTTATTCCGCTCCACTCTTTCCGCCACTCTCTCCTCTTTCTCTTCTTCCACCACCACCTCCGATGGACCAACGATCCTAATCCTCGCTCTCCCCCCTTATTCTCCTCCTCTCCTCCGCAAACGCTCTCCTTGGCTCCACCCATTCCAAACTCTTTCAAAGCGCTATACCTCCCGTTCTTCTTCCTCCTCTTCGACAGTCAACAAACGCTCGTTGACCACCCGCGAAGAGGATGACACGGAAGGAAGAGTGAGTAAAGCTGCGAGACCTACGGCGAGTCCGGTTGTACCATCGGGTTATATGTGCTTTGAGACCGAGGAGAGCTTGAATAATTTGACGTTGGCGTGTTTGGGAAGAGGGGTTGGAGTGAAGGGAGTACAGGTTAGGGGGAATGAATGTTGGGTTTGTAGTTGTGGGAAGACGACTGAGGGGGGAAAGACGAAATCTTGGGCTGGACAGGGATGTGAGAAGGAGGATTTGAGCTCGTGGGTCTTTTTCCTTTCCATCCCCCCTCCACCTCCCCGAAACCCGAACTTAAATGAGAGAGGAAGAAGTGATACTGATGATTACTTTGGTGGCGGGCAACAGTGACTTTGTCCTCCTCTTCTTCTCAGGAGTAGGTCTCATGATCGTCCTCCTCGTTAGTATCATGTTGCTTGCTTCTGTTGGAAACGCGGAATTGCCAGGAACTTTGGCGAGCGTTGGAGGTGGAATGGGAGGTGGAAGTAAGAGGGATTGATGAGTGTGTAGCTTGCAGAGGTCAGTGCAGAATGGAGGACAACGGTCGTTTGTGAATATGGCTTGTGACTAGGTGCTTTGTGAGAAGTTGGGAGTGGTGGTTGATGGTGTGGAGGAGGAGAGCTGGAGGGGCGAAGACTTAGGATTGATCGACTTGACGCGGCCGAGACCTTCCACAAGTCCGTCTTAGCACTGTAAACTTAAGGCTATCCATTTTCAAGCCCAACACAGCTTCTCAGATCCATGGGGTTCTAGCTGGAAGACCCTCGGTCGCCTCAACAGTCGCCTATTCTACGCACTCCTAAATGGAATCGGTCGCGAAGACATAGTCAACGGGCAGACTGTACAACTTATGAGTAAGAGTTCGCCTAAGCCCTTGAATGCTGCAACGAAAGAGAGTGAACGAGTTTCGCGAGGCGACGGAAGGAGCTGAGCTCGAGCCCGAGTCGGTTAGGCGACGTTCGAACGCGTGAGGCCGACTTTATCTACTCTCCAAGGCGGCGTCACTGTCCGGAACAACATTGTGACTGGACAGGAGGTTTCCTTCCCTCTTGTGTACGAGTCTTCGACCAAAATCATACAGGCAAAGGGGAGTCCTTCGCTGGTAATTGTACTAAGACGAGCCATTGCGAGCCATAAATTTTATGAGGAACGCATTCGGGCCTTGTGGGCGGCTCAATATTATCACCCTCAATGGAATTCCTAAACGCTTTCGTTAGACCTGCAATTTATACCACAGGCTCCTACCTTTAAAAGTAAACGAGGGAAAAAGAATAACACAAGAACAGCCGTTGGGAATATCCACTTCCGAACCGGCGATATTGAACCCGGATCACACGCGTGACAAGCGTGTAAGCTAACCAATATACGATCCACAAGCATCTGTGGGGGATTGAGGTCAACGGATGCTAGAAATTTGGCACATCACGTTGTATGGCTAGATGTGCGATCACGCCTCAGAAGTATTCAGCAAATGATGTTCAATCTGAGTTTGAGTGTATCTCTTCAAATCCATGAGATCGGACCGGGGTAAGAGCCATGCCAGTCGTTGACGCTCGAGGTCTTCACCTTGGACCTCCATCTTGCCCTCACTCGGCGCGCACACTTTAGGATCCTAAGGCAATTCGTGTCCTTCCCTAATGCGTCTTGCTGGCTAGATAAGTTCTGGCTAGAGATACGATTTCCCTCCCTCGACACGCCAGCCCCCCATCTTTCGACCTTGTTCCGCCAGCTGGCGCCTCCGCCGAGTCATGGCCAAGCAACTTTCATACGAGGACATGATGATGCGGAGTCGGGAGCACGAGGGCTGTACTCCGTCGGCTGGATATTTGTTGTCGACGTGCTTGTGCTCGGAAGACTGTTATGTCCAGGGTCACTCTTACTTTGCGCACTCTGTTCGACATTCACGGCGTTCAGGAACTCGACGTTCTCGCCCTCGAATCCCACGCTCATCCTGCCTTCCCATGATGTCTGAATAGAAGAAAAAGAATCGAAAGCGAAAGGACGTTGCAAACGAGGCTACATTGCCAACTAGGGTGGTACACCGCCGTTCGCTTGACAAGAAAATTTGCTCGACTGCGAGACGTCACGCGTCACGGGATGATCCTTTCTCTGTACTTTTTGGGTGTCTTCCGCTCGCTGCTTTCAAGACCGAGCCAGCACAAGGACGTGGTAAACGGTGATGATAGGGTCAAGGCAGCCTTTTCATCTCACATACACGACCATGGTTTGATCACGGGGATGCTGGAAGTCAAAGTCGTCGTGCTGTACAACATCACCTACTATCCGGACCCTCGCCGTCACCCTGGACGCACAGAAATTGTCAGCCACCCTGTCTTTACCAACATCAACCCATCTTCATGGAGCCGTGTCAAAGTAGCTGTGGAAGATCGTAAACCTTTGCAGGAC
Organism: Phenoliferia sp. Uapishka_3; assembly: GCA_035521515.1. Classification (NCBI taxonomy): domain Eukaryota; kingdom Fungi; phylum Basidiomycota; class Microbotryomycetes; order Kriegeriales; family Kriegeriaceae; genus Phenoliferia; species Phenoliferia sp. Uapishka_3. Next base: position 2,664 of record JASZXU010000802.1, read on the forward strand.
TGGTTGGGGTTTCTGAAGACGGTATTGAATGAGGAGCTGGGGGAACTTCCGCGACGGAGTGGTGTTCATTTTGTGGATGAGTACATTGAGGGAGAATTCCGGAAAGAAGGAAGCGGCTACCCTGTTCGGAATTAGTCAAGAGATGTAGATTTGGTATTTCTGTGATGTAATCGGTGGGTTGTGGAACATAGACAGAAAGCCTTTTATGAGTGCTACAAAAAGCCTTCGCGGTTCATATACTCACAAAGTAATATCGGGAAGCTGACTTTCAGCGTGCTCATCACAATTGACTTCCTCTCACTCATGATGAACAATTCTGCAGGTAGATGTACCGTGAAGAATAGGCTGAGGTGAGCTTGTGAGCATGTGAGGAGGAGGATATAAGGATTCAACACGGCGGAAAGCCGCGAAGCCATCTGGATGTTAGGCGCGTCGTCCGACGCTAGTCCCCGGCAGAGAATATTTACCACTTCATCAAACGACACATCTGCTTGGGCTCAAGAATCTGGAGACCCTTCTCCTGCCCTTGCTTCTTCCATTGTCCCCACTTCAAGACATAAACTTGCACCACTCGGCTTGTTCATTGTCCCGCTTTTGTTACATTGTTGATCAAATCACAGTGTGGGCTGAAACAGCGAATGATGGGTGTCGAGAGAACAAAGTACAGAATGCCGAAAGCGTGGGCCACAAAACTTAAGGAAGTCAAATCTGGACGCCACTGGCTGTTGCCTTGCGAAGGCTTGCCGGATTTTGGTGGGAAATATGAATACTGGGTAACGTAAGGCAGGACGTTGTTTTTTGGCTTTTAGAGAAGTATTTGAACTTCGTCTGCTTGACCGAGGGAAGGTCAGCAGAGCAGGTCAGCAGAGCTCTGGAGAGAAGGTGGCACCCTCTTTGACAGTACTCCACCACTCAGCCACACACTTTCCTCTCATCCGTTACATCTCACACTTACAGACACTCAAACTCCTTTGCACACTCCATGCTGACATTGTATCTTGATAAAAGTATGGTGGGTTGGACGTCGGAGCGTGCACTGGGACGGCGTTGACGTGGGTTTCAAGTTTGGGGAGGGGAGATATAGATTGGGGCAGAGACGAAAAATAGATGATGATATGGAAGAGTATTAAGAGAGATTGGGTGAGAGAGAGAGAATAAGATTTCAGGAAGATTTTGATCTGATGATCTAATGTTCCGCGAACCAATCTGGGAACTGAGAAAAACCACAGCCCTTATATAGTTTTCTACTCAATATTCAAAATGCCAAACAAAGGTTTTCTAGAGCAGAACGTTTCGGTCGTGGACGAGTTTTCACCGAAAGAAACTGACCTAAAGTCGGGCAGAAGGCGCCAATTTCTCATGTTTCCGCGTTTTTGACAAGTGAATACAAGTTTGCCCGCAATTTATATTGGTAAGAGTTGTTCCCTGTAATCCATAGATGTAATTCCGGACAATTCTGACGTATCACGACACGTTTTAGAGCGGTGAGAGCCAGTTTAACGCGCTGAGTCCAACTTAGTCTGCTGGTGGTGACGGAGTCACTCTCGCCTTTTCGTTCTTATTATTGGAATCATCTCTCGTAAGGGTATAGACTCGTATTATATTATCAATCTTTTGTTCTCAACGCATTTTGTCCCTTCACTTTACTTCGCGCGCCTCACTGGAAGCTCGACGTTCGACACTCCGTGCCACTTCCACCTTCCTCGCGCTTCCTTCTTTGCTCAAGCTGGAGCTGACCACACTTGGATTTCACCGTATCGATCTCCCACCCACCAAAAAAGTGAGCTATGCTTCTAATGTCATTCCTTGCACAAGTCTATTTGCCACGCCTCGTGCCACAAAACAGCTAGCTACACCAGAAATGTGCACCAATTCATTGAAGTCCATCAGACACAAGCCATGATCACTTGAACTGAGAAACACAGGAGAGGAACTAATTGCCCTTTCATGAGAAACTCCTAAGACCTTGAAAACACTTGGTGTACATGCTTATGCATTGCCTGGAGAGCTGACCGTCGCTCGGCGGGCGGAGGCGCCCAAAGCGGAACTTTGTCAAAGAAGTTCAAAGATGCATTGTTTCCTACGGTCATCTCGTCTCTGTTTTACGCCTGGCCCTGTACTTCATCTGTGCTGGAAAAAGTGGTGGCGGCAACGTTGGTGGAGGAGCGGAGCGGAAGCTGCAGGAAGCTGCAGGAGTATCGCCATTTAATTTCCGACTATGTAAGCCAAATAAATTTAGACTTAGCGAAGCTTAAAACGGCGTTTTGTTAACCAGATCGCAAGTTCTAAGCCCTTCAACTTCCATCCGGAAGTCTTGCCGGGGAACAGGCATCAGGCGTTCTCACTCACTTCTCTCACTTCCATTTCCTTTAGCCGCTTCTCTTATTCCTCATTATACTTCTCTAAATTCTAATGTATTCCCTTTTATAAATCTTTCTTTCCCGTTGCTCTCATTCCTCTGGAGTCGACTCTGAGTCGTACCTTGAGCCCTCGAACAAAGTGCGGTTACCAAACTAATAAGCAATACAACAAAAGGTTGCTATATCAACGCTGGGGTCTGGACTCACCCCTCGCATTGAAGGACTTGCTTCGATCACCTTGATAGCTGATCGTCTGAGTCCTACAGAGGACCACCAGCCCAGGTGCAGCGCAAAAAACCGTCCTTCACTGCCATTTCAAAGCAAGCCTGATCCGAATCCTAATAAAGAACGACGTGATCAGATCACCCATCGCCCCGGCAGATGCTCATAGTAACTGGTGAACTTCCTAATCTCGAATCCTTCCCCTAACTTGACTCCGCCCTCAAAATTTTCCTCTGTCATCTGCCTTCGTCCATCTCCCCAGCTCATATCAAATTTTACGGCCACTACTTCAAGACTTTCCAAACCATGCTGGCTCTTCCATCGATGTATCTCAGGAAAATCACCGTGAGCGTCCGAATCAGCGTGGAGTAAAATTGACTTCAAAGTTGGCGGAAGGGATGATAGTAGTTGGAGAGTCGACCAGAGAGGGTACGTGAGGTGCTCGAGGGGTGTTCTGAAAAGTGCTGTGAAGAAGGTGGGGCTGATTTTGGGTGTGAAGACAGAGGGGACGTTGTCATCAAGCGAGGGGTCGATGATGAGAGATTTGAGGGAGCTCATGAAGGGGAGGGCGAAAATGAGTGACTCGAGAGCCGAGAGACAAGGAGAACAGAGATTTATGGCGACGAGATTGGAAGGGCAAAGGTGGCGAAAGACGTCGTAGACTTGAGCATGTTCGGAGGAGCTGGTGCAGTTCACTTCTAGGTGGGTGAGGTTCAAAAGAGCGTGAGGAGTCGGGGGCAAATATTCCGGATTGATGGAAATCGGGAGGGTAAATCGAAGGACTCGGACGTTTTGAAGAATTCCGACCCAAACGTCGCTGTTGCGAGAGCAACACGAGACATTGGTGAGCGCGGAGGCTACCGGCTGAAGCGCTAGTTGTGTGGTTGGAGATAAAGGTGCTTGGAAGGAGCAGCTGTCGATGCCCTTAAGGTTCTGGAGAGTGAGTTTGGGTCAACGACTTTGTGAAAACGCTACCGGTAACTTCAAGCTTACATGCAGCTTTGCGACCCAGGCCCAAAACAACTCTAACGCTTTCGATCTTCCCCCATCAGAGTTAATCCACGCCGCGTCTCCTGATATAACTCGTCCTATGCTCGCTTGCATTGGCACGAGCAGACGCGTTTGGTCGGTTGATTGGGAGGTCCGGTCCCTTCCAGCGTTGCCACCAGCGCTGGAGGATGACCCGTCCACCCTTCGTAAAAATCCACGACCCGCCTCTGAATCCTCCCATTCTGAAAGGCAAGTGTCTGAGGTTATGCATTTGGCGCGCAAATGTAGGACCCTTCCGAATAAGATTGGATTCGCGTCGAAGGAGGCCAGAAGGCGCATACCGACGCTCGCGCGCCAGTGCACCTCAAGGTGACCGTACAGCTCATACCGCACAAGCTCTGCCCATTCGTTGGAGACAAGCGCGCATTGGAAGAGCGTAGTGTTGCGGTAGCCGGCGAGCGGGCGATCACAAGGCATGGTGACGAGCGTGACGGGTTCCCCAGGCCTTGCTGAGTCGACGTGGGAGAAGATTTTGAGAAGGGTCTCCGGAGGGAGCGTAGGTAAAATCTGAGGAGATAGGAATCAGCCCGACAGAACTTAGCATCAGCGCACGATGAATTCCCACAAGCTGAACGCTCGGTACAACGCTCACCAGGGCTTTCTCGCTTTCCGTATTCTTCATGGTAAGTGACACTGACACGGCGGGAAGTCCGCAAGATAGTTGTACGGATGAGGTAGCTGGAATCGCGCGTCGAAAGGCGGCCAGACACGCAAAGGGACCCAGAGCGACGCGTGAAATAGCCGGGAAACTCAAGTCCGCGGAGTTTGCCCTACCTTACTCTCCACGCTCCCATCTTCTGCCTGTAGAATTCTTCTCTCTTCCATCCTCGCCTTCGTTCCTTCTAAATTTACAGACCCCAATAGCCGGCCCCGCAGTCTCCGCCTCGGCCCCATTCGCCCGCGCCGGTGATGGCATCGCATCAAGGTTGTGCCGAGCGGCAAAGCATTCGCGACAGGTTGAGTCTTCCCCCGGCCTGGCTTCCCCAGGATTGCTCTTCACTTCCAACCCCTTCTCATACTCCTTCAAAACACTATGTCGACCATTCTTGAATCTACGCCTTCTCCTGCTGTTGAGATTCCTCCCATTGCCGATGAATATGAGTGAGTGGAGAGAGGAAGCTGGCACACGAGGAGGTAGCTAGCTTACGATGACTCCTTGTGCAGTGTTGTCATCGTTGGGGCTGGGTTAGTGGACTGGAGCTGCTGTACGGAGAGTACGATAAAGGAGGGGGAGAGCTGATCAAGTGTCAAAATGCAGTCCTGCCGGTCTTATGGCGTCGACTTGCCTCACCAGTGAGCAGAAGTGACTTGGATCTGCCACCTCAAGCAGAGCAGCTAACCTTCCGTCACCTCAGCTTTCGGATTCTCCGTCCTCCATATCGTGAGCCCCACCGTTGGCGACTCAGCCGTCCATTCCCCGGCAGCTGACGTCCTGACCTTCGTCTCAATTTCCCCAGGACGACCGAGCAGAGCCAACAACAGCTGGACGTGCTGATGGTCTTCAACCTCGCACAATCGAGGTGAGGATTCTTCCCATTCCCTCCCTCAAGCATCGCTAATATCACTCGAACCTATTCAGGTTCTGCGAAACATCGGGGGCGTGAAGCTCGACAATACTCCCGGCTTCCTGGCTTCCGGAAAGGCTCCGTTCAGTGGAGCTGGTCTTGCAAAGAGAATGATCAGTCAGGGTGTCCGGTAAGCCGTCGAACGTCGTGATGCGCAGAAGTGCTAGCTGACAGTGGCGTTTCGCCTCGTAGCGTTTATGAAGTCGCTTTCTGGGACCCGACTGAGACTGAGCAGCTAGCGAGGACCTCAAGGGCTCCTTCGTGCCCCACCGATATTATCGATGTGCAAGATCCGTACACTCGTGAGTTTCATTTCAGGAACAGGGACGAGAGGACGCTGATTTGAGATGCGTCTACAGTTCTCCTTCACCAGGGAATGATCGAGCATTCTTTCCTCGATGAGGTCGAGGCTGTTAGTACAGCCACCCTTTTCACCCATGCAATCCACTCATCAAACTCCGATCCACAGCGCCGTCGTCGTCTCCCAGCCGACAAGCTCAAGCCCGCTCCCCTCGGCGGAGTCTCTCGACCCTACCTCTTCGAAACCTGTTCCCACGATCCCTCCACCAATGCTACACACCCAGTCTCCGCCACTTTCACCCACGCGGTAACAAAGAAGAACCACGTCGTTCGATCAAAGTACTTACTCGGTTGTGACGGAGCAAAGAGTTTGGTGAGGAGGGCGATGGCTGGAGGTGCGGTTGGAGACGGCGAGTGGTCTGGAAGTATTAGGATGCTGGGTGAGGCGAGTGATATTGTTTGGTGAGTGATGTGGAGTTTCTGAAGGAGTGAGAATGATTGCTGACCTGGACTGTCGGATGAGGGGTGTTATGGATGTTGTTGTCAAGACCAACTTCCCCGATATTATGGACAAGTGTATGATCCACAGTAAGGACTCTGGGTCTATCATGGTCATTCCTCGTGAAGTAAGCGCTTATGCTGCTCGAAGCGGGGAATGAAGCTAATCTGTGTCTTTCGCAGAACGGTCTTGTTCGCCTCTACGTTCAGCTTCAAGCTGATGGTGGACCCGGAACCGCTACCCACTACGGTATGCTAGAACTCGTATTTCCTCTCCCGTAAAGCTAGCCCTCAAGACATGACATTGCGCAGGTCGTGACGCTCCTCAAGAAATCTGCATCGAGCGTGCCAAGAAAATTTTCCAGCCTTTCGAGTTGGAGGTCGGCTACGTAGACTGGTTCTCTGTTTACCGTTAGTTACTTTCGATCCTCAAAGCTCGCCCTGAACTTGCTGACATCCTGCACTTTTCAGAAATTGGTCAGCGAATCTCAAGTCACTACATGATGGAGGACCAGCGTATCATCCTCGGAGGAGACGCCACCCACACCCACTCGCCCAAGGCCGGCCAGGGAATGAACATCTCCATGCTAGACATGTACTCCCTCTGCTGGAAGATCAACCTCGTCAGTCCTCATCCTCTCGCTTGAGACCCACCGCATCGCTGACACCCCCTCCTCTCCTCCAGGTCGAGAAGAACATGGCCGACCACTCTGTCCTCATCCCCACCTACGAGACTGAACGCCGAGGAATCGCCGAGGCTCTTCTCAAGTTCGATACTGCTTACTCAAAGATGTTCAGTGGTCGCTCCCCCGACGCTACTCAGCTCACTTCTGACGCCACCAAGGCCGTCAAGAAGGGAGTCGGAGCCGTCGACGCTCAGAAGTTCATTGATGCATTCAAGCAGAACGCTTTCTTCACTAGTGGTTCGTAATTCCTCTGCTCGGAAAAACAATGCGCCCCGCTGACAGTTTTCTGCGACACAGGTTGCGGAGCGGTCTACGGAGCCAACATCTTGAACGCTCTCCCGGATTCCGACATCGCCCAGGCCACCAAGGCCGGCGTTTTCAACCCAGCCGGTACCAAGCTTGTTTGCGGACAGCGACTCCTTCCAGGTCTCGTCACTCGTGCCGTTGACGCCAACAGGGTCAGGATCCAACAAGAGATCAAGATGACTGGAGTACGTTCCTTCCTTTTTTCTCATATCCTCAATAATCATTCTGATTTTATCATCGCTTGGCAGGCATTCCGAGTCCACGTCTTCGCTGGTGACTTCCAAACTTCGAAGCCCGCTCTCGCAGCTTTCGAGAAGTTCATCACGGCCCCGACTTCGTTCCATAACGTTCACCGACCTGCGGCTGGAGTCACTTCTTCCATCGTTGATGGCACTGGCGCAACTGGTCGTCATATTGAGACTGCCAAGGCTACTATCGAGCGTAACCCATTCTTTGTGAGTCGTGCCCCTTGCCGAAAACCCGATAACTCCACTGACGCCTCCTCTCTTCCAGACCTACCTCACTGTCTTTTCTACTCCTCACACCGAGTGGGAAATCGAGGACCTTCCTTACTCCCTTCGCTCCTACCGGTAAGTAATTCCTACACCCCACCTCGCTGTCAAAAACTGACGAAGTATCAAATTACCAGTGACTACGTCTATTCGGATGACGTCCAGGAGGTCCGCACTTACGGACAGGCCGCGCCTATGCACTTCAAGTACGGTGTGGATGTCACCAAGGGATCTATCATCGCCGTTCGACCTGATGGATACGTTGGAGCTGTGGTCGATCTTTCTGAGGATGGGTTTGCGGGACTAAATGCGTACTTTAAACAGTTCCTTACTGGCGCTAAGTGATTCGGCTGTTCTTCATTGTTGTAAAATATAAAGTGGAAGATGATTTGTGCGTGGCTAAACATCAAGTAACGATTATCGACGCTCGGCCCAGGTCGGCCCCACTCCGGATTCCGGATCGCTTTCCCAAAGTTAACTCGTCTGCGCTCGTTCCCTCACGACCGCTTCATACCCTTCTCTCTAGTCGACTTCCTCAAATCGATCTTATCTAGCAGCTGTTGCAGCCCAGCCAGAATTACTCTCCTTCCCACCACTCGATCCCGCTTCTTCTCTCTCCTTCCCCATCTCCCTCTCCCTCTCCCGCTCCTCGTCTCTCTCCCTTTCCCTCTCCCTATCCCTCTCTCTCTCTTCCTCTCTCCTCTCTTTCTCCTCTTTCTCCTTCCTCTCCCTCTCCTCCCTTTCCCGCTCTCTATCCCTCTCTCTCTCTCCTTTGCCTTCCGGCACTTCCTTTCCCACTGCCAGCCACCCTCCATTCTTCTTCTTCTGCCCCACAACGACTACAACCTGTTCTTCCTCCTCATCATCACCCGGAAAGAATCTTTTGACGCCAGCTGCAGTACCCCTCGGACCAGTAGGTACTCCTACCATTTTCCCTCCTAGACCGACTGTTTTTGGAAGCCCACCGCCGATAGGGACGAAAGTACCTCGAGGACCTTTCGGTGCGTCGGGCGGTGGTCGGGTGACGAAGGAAGGAGCGGTAATGGTAGGAGCGAGAGTTGGAGGTGGGGTAGGGAGAGAGGGTTGTAGTTTTGGGTTTTCTCGGAATGCGCGTGGTGCGGTTGGTGGTGTGAAGCCGTTGTTGGGATGTGAAGTTTGGTTGTTGTTGGCGTTCTGGAATTGATGCTGATTTGGGTTCTGATGTCCCGGCTTGACGAAAGTCGACGGCGGCGGTTGCTGATACCCCATTCCAGCGCCCCCAGGGCCAGGCGGATAAGGATAAGCAGGACTTCCCCTCCCACTATTCCCACTTCCAGGATTACTCCCATTCCTCGGTCCAGTCGGCACCATCATCCCTGGCCCGCCCCCTCCCACTTTCCTCTCCAGACCCACACCCGCACCAACCTCTCCAATCCTCGCCCTCTTCCGTCTCTCTTCCTCCTCACTCTCCTCAACATCTTTCCTATCCCTCCTCGCTTTCCTTTTATCCGATTTCGCACCTTTCCTGCGCTCTCTTTCCACCTCGCTTTCTCCCTTTATTGAATCCTCAGAGTCGCTCGAAGGAGGCGATCGTGAAACCGAGCCTCGTAGTCGAATATTCGTTCGGTCCGGTGGGGGTCGATTTGCCGCTGCTGAGTTGTTGGGGGGAGGCTTAGAGGTTGTTGATGGAGCGGAGGAAGAGGGTCGGGAGGAGGGTCGGGATGATGGAGGCGAAGGTGATCGTCGACGAGGTGCGGGGCTTGGAGAACGGGAATAGTGAGAATTAGACGCCGTGGTGGTGGAATGTTTTGCACGCTTTTTGGAAGGTGGAGAGGAAGATCGAGTGGGTGAGGGGGAACGATCTCGGGAGTGGGAGTGATGGCTGTGATGGCTGTGATGTGATTGAGATTGGGAGGGACCATTGTGGGAATGACGGTGAGAAGTGGAAGTGGAAGTAGATTGATGATGTCTAGAGTTCGACGAAGAGGCGGATTGATCTGCATATCGATTGTGGCTGTGGTGAGAGGAAGACTCGGCTGTTTGTGGTCGTTCGTAACTTTCCCTCCTCTGTCGATGCTGATTTTGAGAATAAGAATTCCCAGTATCATCCCTCTCTCTATTCTCCCCTCTTTGAGAATACGCAGAAGCGATAGTCCCTCGCTGGTACGACGCTTTCCCATTCGGTGCCTGCGCCTGCTGAGCCTGCGTCTGAGGTTGCTGAGATCTGGGACCCGAAGGAGTTTTTTCCCTCTCCCTTTCTCCTGCTACTGAAGGAGGAGGAAGAGGAGCAAAACGATTACCACCTTGTGGAGGAAGTGGAGCTCTCGTTGATTGAGAGTGGGAGTGGGAGGAACGGTTGTAGTCTGCTCGTGGACCTGATGGTGCGGTTGGAGGGGGGACGGAAGTAGCAGATGGGGGGATGGGAAGAGGTTCTCTCCTACTGCTTCCAGTCGATGAATCTCTTTCATATCTTCCTCTGTTTGACTCGTGTTGATGTTGATGGTGTTGGTGATGTGGACGATTATAGGTGGATTGATTCTGCGAGTTGTTTTGAGCAGCTGGACCGGAAGGGATTGTACGACCATTCGGAGCTGAAGGAGGTTGTGAATAAGATTGTGTATTCCTTTGATTTTGAATTGGTTGAGGAGGGAGTGGTGGACGAGTATTTGAGTTGGTGGGTGCGAATTGCTGATTTGGGAGTGGTGGACGAGCATCGCGTTGAGGGTATTGCGGGTGACCTGTCGGCCTGTGTCTTGATGACATTGTGCTGCTGATGTCTGTGTGGAGGAAGAGGTGAGCGATTGCGAGGGCGAGGGCCAGTTGCGAGTAGGGTCATAAGTTACCCCGAATACGCGCTCAAGTCATACGATCCTGGCAGCTGTTCTCGGGGATCAATAGCACGTATGGGGTCGGAAGTTGCCTATGGAAAGGACGTGTCAGCGTGAATGTTGCGAGTCGCTATTGACTTGTCGGGCAAATGGATGAGAAGCTCTTACGCGTACCCGCTCGCCGTTCTCCCGCTTTCTGATTGAAGCCTCGAGTGAACTATACTTTTGCACTCTCGTACAGTCCGCTGAACCTTGCGATAAGACGCGAAGGAGGATTGATTGATTGTGGCGAAGCGTGACTGACACTTGAGAAGCCTGCCAACTTGATCCTCAGTTTTGATGACCCCGCCTTCCTCCGCCACTCATCCCATACTTCATATCAGACATGGGAGCACTCTGCGGCAAAGAATCTCACTTTTCAGAACTATCTGGCGGTCACTCTCTCACGCGAACCCAAACCAACACTGCTCCTCCCCTCGCCAAGCCTTCCAAACCTCCAGTTGCTCGTCCACTCGGCGGCAATGGTCCAGCTCCAGCTGAAGAAGCAGAAAGAAGAGAAGCTATATTAAGAGCTGCTGAAGCTAGATCACAGTCTGTTAGTCTCAACAAGAGTATGAGAGTAAGGGGAACGGGAGCTGATTGTGGGGGCTTGGCATTTGACAGGCTAGTAAAAAGGGTGTGCCCCATGCTGGCAAGTTGAGTGCACAATTGGCCGCTCAGAAAGCAGATGGAGGGAGAGTGGAAGAAGCTGTTAGAGATGGAAGTAACAGACAGCAACCATTGGTGGTCAGTCGCGCTTCCTATGGGTCTTTGTTTGAGAAAAGCGGCGAGCTGATTCATTCTAATTGCTACAGTACGATTGAATGTAGATAAAGCTTTCATTAAGTGCATTGTACAACCCCCCATTCTTAGTGTAATTGTGCACTCTCGACTGCTCACTTGCCGCGACCTCCCCTTCCCCCACCTCGTCCACCTCTCCCGCCTCCCGAGGACGCTCCACCTCGACTCCCACCTCTCGCCCCCCC
>JASZXU010000803.1:0-13971 GCA_035521515.1 Phenoliferia sp. Uapishka_3
CGGTACAGGTACAGAGGTTGGAAAACTGTCCTGTACTGTACTGTTTTACTTGGAGTCACCAGCACCGTCGCCGGCTCCAGAAGCGCCACCTCCGAGTGCGACTCAGACAATCCGACTTCGAGCATGTCGGCGAACGTGGTACTGGCACAGGCTAGGTTGGTTTTATGGACGCGAAACACCTTTCCGCTGGAGTTTGATGAAGGGAACGTGAGCGAGTGACTTAGGCATCACCGAGCAGGCTGCAGACCCACTCAGAGGATATGACACTGATGTCTGAGCCTGGAAGGTCGGCGCCTTCAGCAGTAAACTTCTTAAGCTGAGGTTCCATATTTGATTCCTTCGCGTCGGTGGGGAAGAGGCAGGAAAGGTTACTCTAAATCAAGTCATCATGCAAATGCGAGGAGCTTGCGAGCTCGGACCCTTCTCTTCTCACAAGCTACTCGGTAGTACACTCTCTCCACTAATGAGCGTGGATAGATTTTATACATCGATGACTTGACCTAGCAAGACACGATGTGTTTTGAGAATTTTCGGATATTGAGAGTCAACTTGAGCTCGGACCAACTGCGAACGTCGTGGCCAGCCGCCTGTTGTCGGGTCTGAGAGGATCCAATGTAAACAAATTTACGAAGCGTGCGTTGAGCCAATCTACTGCATGTTTATACGTACAGCTTGATGTAGATTTCAGCTAATCTAGAGCTTTAACAACCGTGCCTTCGCCAGCAGACCTCTGGCTTCGCTTCGCCTTGATGAACTCCTCAAGTATGATCATCAATGCATCGTCTATAAGAAGAAGTTAGAGCCAAGTCAGCATGGATCCATATCTTCACTTCAGGTACGTGAACGTCTAGCTTACACTTCCCCCGCTCAATCTGCGGGACAGAGGATGGGAGCCCATTAGCACCTCGTTTTTGACGTTACAAAGAGGGGACCCACAATCAGTCCGTTCAATCTAGTGACGATATCCTCCAGTCTCCTGTCTGTTTTGATGGCGAGATCCTCCAGTCTCGTTAATCGGCGCTCGACGTCTGCCGCTCGAAGTTCGTTTTGGGCAGACGGCTGGGTGATAGGGTGTGCTCCGGGTGGAGAGGTTTCTCGAACTTCGATATGAGGAGCTCCGCCTTGTCGTATGCGAAACCACAAGACGTCCCAATTTTCCTGGACCGTCAGCATTCGCATCTGACCGCAAGCGTCGCCTTGACTCGGGCTGGCGTAGAAAGCAGCGGTCTCGGCGTCAATGCCCCACGTTTTCGTCAGCTTGATACGGGCAAGATCTTCGCGCTGCTCTTCGACTGTGGCGACGTGATTAGCCCCCAGAGAACAGCATGTACATCAAATATGTGACTCACAGGAAATTATGTATTCAGCCCACATTCCTGCGGGATTCCCGGATGGTCTGAAGCATACCAGTACCACGATTGGAGCTGTGCTGATGATTTCCTATGTACCCGAGGGGTCAGAGCGACGATGCGAAGCGATGGTAGGAGTAAGAGTTACGCTAGGCTAGTTGAGTTCATGGTTCGATCCTCGTTCCTTTTAACAAGAGCGGTGGGTGTCTTGCGCAGGCGTGGTTAGTCAAAGTCTGTGGACTGGCAGTAGATGTTGTTGAACGTCGATCTGAGGTGGTTCTATCGAAAGGGGTGGGAGGCTTGATGATTCGCCTTTGGTGGAACGACTGCGGCGAGCTTCAACTAGAGTTAGCTAATCTGGAGTCAAATTGAAGCACGTGAATTAGAAGCAGAGGAAGACTGAGGATACCTCTCTGCTCCCTCCAACTCAGTGCGGGCCATCGCAGAGGGCGCCTGGCCTGTCACACAAATCTGTATCCTACAAAAATGAGGCGACGTAGGGTCTGTCGAATGGTGACCATTTGCCCAATATAATAACAGAAAAAACCAGTACACGATCCATAAGTCTAGCGACGAGATGTCTAATGACACCATCATCTCACGGAAGTTCACACAAAGCAACCAAAGCAGCGCGGTCTAATCAAAAAAAGCACATCAGCGCGATCAACCATTGCCGACTCTAGAAAATTGACTCACAATCCCCACTCGTCTCCTTCGAAACCCGATGGGCCATCGAGACTTTGTACTTGACCTGGTAGGCTTGCCTCACCATCGTCCAATGCTGCCTGTCCCAATGTCCTCTCACGATCCTGCACAATCGAAATTCAAGATATCAGCATCCCTCAGGCTCCTACGCCACGGTGCCAGGGAGAGAAGCTCACCTAGCAATTAGCATCTTATCATCCGTCCCCATGCCATCCATCGCTTTGTGGATTCGCTTCGCATCCCTCCAAGCCCCAACATTGTCTTTCTTTCCGCCTTCGAGAGCGAACAAGAGCGCGTTCTGAAGATGACCAGTGAAATTCGCTTTGACTTTGTGAGTAAGAGATTTGTGGGTGTGAGCTTTGTAGACTTGTTGGAGTCGCTGAAGGTGGTTTGGCGAGCGAGCGAAGACGATTGAGGCGCTGGTTCACGGGAGATTTTTTATCAGCTTGGCTTTGTTGAGAAAGATTAAGAGAACTCACACAAGAATCTCATCATCATTCACCCCGCTCATAGCATGCTTGAGCTGCTCATAATCCTGCATCACGAAACCTTCGTTGACAGGTCCACCGGAAGGTCCACTCGCGAGATCTCCTCCAGGAGTATCTCTCCAATCTCCCATCATAGCGACTGCGAAGGCTCGCTTTGTCTTGAATGAAAGCTCGCCTTCGACGGCGGAATCGAGTCGGGCTCCGAAGGCGGTGCGGAGGAGCTGAAGGGAGGATGGAGGGCGGCCGATGAGGAGCTCGGTGAGGAGAGTCTGGCGAGTTTGTGTCAAAATGGCTCTGCTGGCATGGTGGAGAGGAAGACTGTTTACCTCGTTTGTTCCGGCGCCGTTCATGGCTTCACGAAGGTAGTGGAGGTCACCTTCAAGCGGGCCTGGTTACGAGCAACGTTAGCTGATGCCCTTTCCTCAAAGCTTCTACACTCGCGCGCAACGTACCTCGCATGATCGAAAGAATGATGTCCTCGAGTCTTCCACCTAGTTCCTTCTTCAACAGCGGCACCAAATCGACACCGTGTCGAGCCCTGTACGCATGGCACAGAACCGGAACAGCAGCAGCACTCAGCGGAGCCACGGAGGCGATCACTTTCGCTTCGTCGGTTCCGAATCCCTGGATAGTGTATCGCATTTGTCACTGAGCTTCATCGAGTAAAATGAAGAGACAAGTATCGAACCTTGCAAGCCTTGTGGATTTGTTCGACATCTCGGTCGGGGTTGTAGCCATCAACGCTCTGCCCAGGCGGCGCCTTTTCGTTCGGCGGAAGCATGGGGTTCGAGGACGGATGCAGGAAAGCGCCAAGATAGGTGCGTGGGGAAAAGTTCTGCTGGGGAGGAGGGGCTCCGTAATTCTGTTGCGGAGGAGGAGCGCCGTAGCTTTGTTGGGGTTGGTGCTGTTGATATTGCTGAGGAGGCGGAGCGTAGCCTTGCTGCTGAGGAGGGGCGTCTGTGTTTTGATTTTTGTGGTCAGCATGGTTTATGCGTCGCAAGAGAGCAAGTGAGCAAGGATCGGGTACATTGTCCTTGAGGTGGTCCTTGCGGTGGCGCGAAGCCGCCTGGGTGTCCGTAGCCCTGACCTTGAGGAGCGCCATCTTCTTGCATTGAAGAGCTTCCCTAAGCGATGTTCTCAGCGGCAAGATGGAGAGGTGCTTACATTGACCTTGAGGAGGAGCGCCGTAATGTTGTTGACCTTGAGGCCCGCCGTCTGCGGCAAGAAGGATCGCAGCAGGTCAATCTCTGAGTACTCATATCGCTATGCGTCAGAGCACTGTCCCGTCACGTCAAGCCGTCCACGCTTGCTCTTGCCTGCGCGACTAGTCCCCACTTCCAGCCACAACGCCCAAGCCACCTGACCCAGATCCGCCGTCATAAGTCGTCCATAACGAACTTACAATTGCCTTGTGGCGCTCCATACTGCTGAGGAGGTGGCTGGCCGTACTGTTGTTGTTGGTTGTCTGTGTTGGAGCACAAAAGGGTTAACTCCGGGAGCCAGTGGTGGGCCGGGAGCGCTGAAAGAACGCTTACATTGATTGGGATAGCTCATGATCTCTCACTGCGGTATGTGACTTTCAAAGTGCGAGGTGGCAAAGAGATTGAGGAGCAAGATTGACGAGCGACGAGTACCGCCAAGACCCTCAAACTGCACCGCCTCACCGACCCACCGGCCCGCTAACCGGTTGTGTTCCAAAAAGACTTCAGCACAAGCTCATATTCGCGCGCTACCTAACGATTATGGCAATGAAAACAACGGAGCAGAAGTGCCAAGGACTCGGATGCATACACGGAATGGCAACTGGGAAGGTTCACCCGGGCGGTTACGTTGCATCTCCCCGGTCCCGTACCGTGCGCCCACCTCGTCTGCTTGCCTTCGCCCCACTCATCTTCCTCTTCCTTAGACATAACCCGAACTCCTTATCAAATCAACTTCAATCCAGCCGCCATTAATTGACATGAGCTATCAAGGTCAACGTAAGCAGCCCCGTTTCCCCATCTAATGCATCTCCCCTCCTCCCGAAGTCCGGACTTAACATTGTACCACCTAAATGCAGCTGATCAACAGGGATACGGACAGCAGGGCTATGGCCAACAGCAGTCTCAGCAGTTTGGAGCTCCTCAGGGCAACTGTGAGTTTCCTCTCCCCTGGTGAGCCTCTCGCATGTGGGGTAGGGTAGTCGGCGGTAGTTGTCTGCACACGGGAAGCGCAAAACGGGGTCGGACAGAAGGATAGAGAAGAGGGAATAGTGTCTCGGACGACTATTTCTCGGTAGAAGTTGTCTCCTGCTCGACTGCTGGGGCGTAGCGAGACTGAACGCTTCTACGACTGTCCAACCGAATCGACATGGATTCGCATCCACCACGAGGCTGCTATAAGTTTTTCTTGAAGAGAATGTACGCATACTGATCAATTTTTCCACGTAGTCTTCGTAGATGGTTCTCCCGGTGGGCCACTTCCCAGTCAACAACAGCACTACGGAGCGCCGCCTCCTGGTCAATGTGAGTTCTTAATGGCGTATTAAACTATGTTCTCATTCGATACTGATAGCTTTTCTTTTCAAAACTGAAGACGGAGCTCCTCAAGGTCAAGGATACGCACAATCCAGCGGCTACAACCCGTCGTACGCTCCTGCCCACGGTCAACGTACGTCAAGTTTCATTTCGTCTTCCGCGTCAATCTCATTGCTAATCTGACCCCGAATTCTCATGCTCTAGACGCTGCTCCACAACATCAAGGCTATGCCCCCCCTCCTCAGCAAAATCAACACCAGCAGCAAGGCTACGGCGCTCTTCAGCAGCAAAACTACGGTGCTCCCCCTCCTCAGCACAGCTACTCTCCTCGCACGTACCTCGGAGCACTCTTGCACCCTTCCACAAACCCGATGCTTCCAGCCAATGAAAGAGCGCCTGAAGGACAAAGTGTTGATGGGTATAATCCCGACCACGACGTCGAGCAGATCCAGAAAGCTTGCAAGGTATTATCCGCCTTTTCTCTAGTATTTGCAAGGCTCTGTAGCTCACATTAGTCGACTCGTAGGGATTTGGAACTGACGAAGCAAAAGTTATTAAATCAATTGCTCCTTTGAGCGCCGCTGCGATTCCGGTTTTGTGTCACGCGTACAAAGCGAGGCACGGAGTCGACTTGGTCCCTTTGCTGGAGAAGGAACTTGGTGGAAGACTTGATGAGATCGTTCTTGCGATCATGAGAGGTGCGTCTTCACGAAGTAAATTAAAAAGGATTTGCTGACACCGCTGTTAAATAGGCCCCCTTCAGGGAGACGTTTACTATCTTCGTCAAGCGATGAACGGCGCTGGAACAAACGAGGTAAGAGCTTCCAAATATTCCTACGCAGATGTCAGCCTGACAAAACTCCTTCAGGACCTTATCACTGAGCTTCTCATCGGTCGTCCCCCTTCCGCCATTCAGCTCCTCCGCACGGCCTTCGGTCCCAAGCTTGAGGAAACCGTAGCAGGGGAGCTCTCCAGCAAGACCAAGACAGCCTTCGCGGTTGCGTTAATGGGAGATTGGAAAGACACTCCCGGAGGCGATCTCGCCAGTGGACCGTCGGGAGCTCCAGTCAACGAAGGCTTCGTCATGCAAGACTTTGAAAAACTAAAGAATGCTATGAGCGTCGTCAATGATGATGAGATTCTCGTGTATGTGTATCTCTCTTCTTCCTCTTCTTATGGAGTAGAACAGAGAAGCTGACGAAAACTACCCTCTCATCTCACAAGCGCATCAATCATCTTCGCCCGATCTCCCAACCACCTCCAACGCCTTCAACAAGTCTACAAAGCCAGCACGAAGACCTCTCTCACCCACAAAATCAAATCAAACTTCAATGGACATCTTCAAAAAGCTTTCCTGTTTGCACTCGAAGGTGGAAAGAAAGACAATGTTGGAGCTTGGAGGGATGCGAAGAGGATTTACAAAGCGATGGATGGAATGGGAACGGATGACACAATGTTGATGATCAGGTAAAACACCTCCTTTCCTCGATTGAAAAGAGAGATGGACCTGATAATCCATCGCCTCGCAGAATCATAAGAGGACACTGGGACAAGCCACACTGGGCAATGGTTAGACAGGCTTATCAGGTCAAGTACAAGGATTCAATGGCTCATCGAGTCTCGAAGGAGACGAGTGGGGATTGTGAGCCGCTTTCCATTCTTGTGGGGAGCTGAACGGCGAGAGCTGATGTACCTTGTTTGTCAGATCGCGCTGCTCTGATGGCTTTGTGCGAAGCTCCTTGAGCAGGACGACGCCGTCAACCAAAAGAATGTCTTTGTTTTCTTATAAATCTTTCAATCGATGCAATACATACAGCTGGTAATCTTGGGGCACTTGTCTTCTATACCATCGTAATACTCGCGTCGTCGTACTGAAGAGCTTGTGAAGCGAGTCTTTTTAGTTCCAGCATCGTGACAGATGGGGAAAGAATAGAATGAAATGCAGGGTGGGTTCTGAAGCTGTGCGGGTTTGAGCTCCGTGCTTTTTGAACCCTGTACTTTCGCAAAGTTTAAATGATGCGGGCCCTCTCCTTCCCAAGGGTCGTCCTGCACTCGTAGCAAACGAACGAGCACCCGTTGACAGTCAGGAGTATAGTAGTAGTGACTGGTTGACGAAAAAGCGAGCGACTGACGAACATGCGCCAAGTTTAAGTTCAGGTTCAATTCATTCCCAGCTGCGCTACATAGTTGATCCTCTGTTCCCAGATCCAGCGAGGCGAATCAAATATCTGTCGCTGACGTCGAAGCACAAGCTTCGTCCGGGAACTCCGGCCGACGTTCCAACCAACCCGCTCAACGTTGGTCGACCTCGAGGACACCTTCGGACATCCCCAAATCTTAGATCTACATAATCTAAAGGAGCGTCCTCTTGGCGGACGAATTTAGGTCCTCTTCGCGGCTAGTGGAAGAACCGCGAAGCACCGCCACTCGTCATTCAAGCAGACGCGCCGCTCCTGTCCCTGGCCGGCCTGACCGAACTTCGAACCTCAAGAACCGCTTTGTCGCCTCTCCCTTCTGCACCATCATCTTCAACGAATTTTCAGACCACCATACCTTTTGACATGCAATCTTTCGCCACTCTCGCGCTCCTCGCCTCTGCCGCCGTCGCGGCTCTCATGACCGGCAGGACAAGCCTCTCTCCCCGACAGGGTGACGCCCTTTGTTATCCTACCATTACCTCTGGAAGCAATGTAGTAATATCATCACAGCTAAACCGTAGGTCGCTTCTTCTTCGCGTTCCTCTCACTCAAGCTCACCCGACGTCGCACGAAAAGAAACACTCAACCTCGGCACCTACGACTGCGAAGCCTGCCACAACTTTGGCCTATACACGGACGAATCAATCGAGAATCAGCTCACTGCAATTCCTGGACCTGTCCCAAGTAATACTTCAGGATACTTCACCTTCCAGTACGTCTTCTCCTCTGCCACCACTCCTCTCGCGCCCAACTAACCCGGGCCCCTCTTCGCAGAACCCCAAACTACGGCAACGAATGCCTTACTCACCAACCCTCCGGATCTTTCTCTCCCTTGACTCGAGCACCCTGCGTCTCCGAATCTCCTGAGCAAGTCTACGTACGTTCGGTCCTCGTCGCAATTCCACTCCATCAAACATCGGAATATCCGGGCTCACACCATTTCTGAAACTTTATAGTACTCATTGCGATGCGAGGAATGCTCCACTAGCAAGGATAATGCTTTGGCAGATGGATATTGGGCGATGATATGCTCTTTCCAGTTCACCAACGTGACGAGCTACGAAGAGACTTGCCTCACCAGCAACGGTCAGGGCGCCGTTGGAGGACTCAGCTTTGAAAGCTGTGTTTACGGCACAGAAGCCCAGGTGAGCTTAATCCGAGTTGCACTCCTTTGGCGAGCTTGAAACTGACGGACACTCAATTTAACAGCAATGGAACGTCCTCGTCCCCCAAACCTAAACGTGCTCCTTTTAAGGATGTACTCGTCCTAGCTCCTTACTGTATCATATGAACAATGCCGAAATACTCAAACAGACACTGTAGACACCCGCATTTGGAATGATCATTTTCTCTCACTTGAAATCCCCCGGTGTCGCCGAGCTGTTATTTCGGATCCTGCGTGAAAAAGTTCTCGATGGTGGCGTCCATCAGTTTTACGACAGCGACGTTGCGACAACATGATGGCGTTGACCTCCTAATGCCCTAGACGCAATTGATCTCCTCTTATTCAAGTTCAAGTTGAAACAAGCTATAACCTTCCAGCGCCAAACGTCAATACGGTTTCTTTCTCCAGGGCGTCGACCTTCAACATTCATTTCCCCTCACTTGAATTGTGTTCCCTGAAGCGGCTTTCCATCAATCAAGACTGGAACTGATGGAATCATAACAAAGATCATTCCTGGGGCGTGGATTTCACGAAGATCAGACTTCTTGCTTTGTAAGGGAGCAGCGAGACGTACGAGTCCATTCGTCTGTACGATTATGCCAAGCATGCAAAGTTCCTCTCTGGACGAGAGTATCTCCGGCCGCCATTGTGATGACTTTCCCGTCCGATGTTTCGTGCTCGATACTTCCTACTGTGACAATGGCATAGTCTGCAAAGTTGACGAAAGCAAAGCGACATCAGGGGGCTGCTTCTCAATCATCGTTTTCAGCAAGTAACGGAAGTGGTAAAATTTACCCAATGACTCCGTAAAGTGCTCGCCTATCGTAGTTTTCGGCGCGATATCTGTCACAGACCACAAAGTTCACCATCAGCGTCTCGCCTTCGAAAGCGTCAGGAAGCCTCGCTCACCAACATATCGAAGTACCGACCCAGCTTCAGAGATACCATCAGCAATCGAAAACCTACTCTGGAGGGAAAGTGACTCACAGCTCATCATTCCCTTTCCCTTATCCGCCGTATCCACCTCTCCCTGTACCTCCGCTGGAAACTTCTCCGTTCGCCACACGTTTCCGCTTCGGTTACTAGACCCAGGGATCGTGGCCATCTCCACTGGAGCTGCGATCATATTAGACGACTCGCCGTTCGATGAGGTCGTTGTGACGAAGCGCGTCGGGTTGGGCAGAGGAGAAACGGTCATTGTGAGCCAAAGTGATGTCGAGGAGTGATTTCCAAAGCTGATTGAGAAGGTGAATTCGGTTGGAACGAGGATGAGGAAAGCAACAACAGCTAAGAAGCGCGTCTTTGTCAACCGGCTTTCTTGGAGCCGGTGCCGGACCAACACTCTCCCAGCAGGCGTTCGTGAGGTACGGTTTTACATTGCTGATGAATTCGTGAATTTGGGACAGGAGTAATAGGTAATTGGTATCAACATCGAGGTGGGAGAGAGATTAACGAAAATCACATATAAGTGCGTGCGAGGTTAATGCTGGTGGCGTCGTGCGCGAGTTTTGCGAGGTGGATAGAGAGGCGTCTCCGAGGATGATCTGGATGAGGATTCCTAGGCTGGCACCTTGGACCAATCGAAGTCGGCCGCACCAACATAGGTGAGAACGGGAGCGGCGGCCGAAGCGGGCTTAAAGACGCGACTCCCCTTCTTCAACAACGCTGGCCCGGGTTCGACGACCAAACCCTTCGGCATGGCTGGAACCGGGGGCGGAGGCTCAGTCGCTCCACCCTTCCAGACCGATCCGATGGCAGCGAGCGAACCCCAGTTACGAAGGGAAGCTCCCCAGCTAGCAGCGGCAGGCTTCGCAGCCTCTCGAGATGGCGCCGAGTCGTCGGAGTCGTATTCTCGTGAATCGTCCTGCTCGCATCCGATCCCGTCCATGTCGGCGAATGAGAAATACTCTTTGCTTTCCCCGAAACTAAAGCTGAGGGAAGGGTCGGAGACGACGTGACGCAGAGAACGGGTCCACTTCGAAGGCTTGGTGGGATTTGGAGTCGGTGAGCGTGGAAGGTCGTGATCGTGGTCCAGTAGGTCGTCGTCGATTCCAGTATACGAGACACCACCTTCCGGAACCGCATAGTGTGTTATCATAGACGCCGACAGGGAAGGAGGAGTGGGAGGGTTCGAAGCGGCGAAGGAAGCGGCTGTAGGCGTCTTGTCGTCGTCCTCATCATCATCGATCAAAGCTGGGACAGGAAGCTCGACTTCCACCGAAATTGCTCGAGGAAGTCTTGGCCTCCCTCTCATAGCCGCCTCCGCCGGTCTGGTGACAGGAGGAGAGATGGAGTACTCTCGCGCGACGTCGCAATCACTCTCCCTCGCGACCCTTTCAGCCCACTCTTTCGCACGAGTATTTCGCTCTACAGAGCCGGTCCCACTCCGGATTGTGCCATCACTTCGACCACCTTCACTTGTCGCATCGGCTTCGACGACGATTGGCTTCGAAGACCAGCGAGAGATGAGGCCGGAGAGTGTTAAGATGGATGGTTTTGGTTTCAAAGTTGCGAGGGCGGAGGTCGTGAGAGCAGGAGCGAAGCGGTTGAAAGTGAGGGAACGGGAGTGGCGCATGGCGTCGCGAGTGGGTGAGTGAGATTCGTCGGATGGGTGCTGAGAAGCAGATCGAATGGTGGTGGGCGTGATGACTCGAGTTTCCGCAAATCCAGAAGATTCGAGCATCTAAGTGCTCGCAAAATATCAGTGAATCTTCATGTCGAAGAGGCTCATGTCGGGACGTACCTCTTGCAAAGAGCTGTACGAGGAATCAATCGTCATCGGAGCTCCCGAAGTCCCCTTCCCAATTCCACCATACTGCCGTCCTCTCTTTCCATCTGGCGATGCTGAAGATTGTCGATTCGGCGTCTGCATCGTATCTTTCCTGACCGCCCTCGGTGGCGTATTCGGGCCTCTCAGCTTAGAATTCGTCATGTCTCCCAAGCTTCCTCTTTTGTCCTGCTGTTTCTGTTGTTCAAGCTCCCACGGAGTTGGTTTACCGAGGGTCCTCAAAACGGGCTTTCCTTGTATCGGAGCATTCGTTCGACGAGCTGCTTCGACAACTGCGACAGCACCCGGGATTGTTCGCTTTTTTCGAGGCTTCTTGTTACGGGCTGGAGGGACAGGGATCGTAAGGAAAGGTGCCGAAGTTGGACGAGGGAGTGAGATTTTCGAGCGAGGTTCAGAAGGTCCGGCGGTGGTGGGAGAAGCTGCCGACATTGTCACAGTGAACGGCTTTGGAGGTTGTACGGCTGGTGGGGTGCGATTGCTGGGACTGGTGGAGCGAAGAATGAATGGTCGTATCCGCTTAGGCTGTGCGGGTAGAGGTGGAGATGACGGAGGAGAACGAGCGGAATTGAGAAGTGCGCCGTCCGAGGCGGAGGTGGAGAGAGTCGGAAGAGGAAGTCGTCGAGGTGCGGGAGATTGGGCGGTAAAAGGTGGAGAAGAAGAGGGTACCATCGCAAGAATCTGGAAAGAGGAGCGCAGGAAAACATTCGTCAGTTGAGATCGCCATGGAATGAAGAGAAGCCAGAAGTGCGAGAGGGGCTAGTCGGAGCAAATAGTCACAACAATTTTCACGTGCGCTTCTGTTGTCGAGTCCGCTAGCGAATTGACCTCAGTTCATTCGCAACGAAGCTTGGTCTGCGTGACTTTGCAGCCCACATGCCCATGCAAACCTCGCCGTCCGCCGCCGCGTCGGTCGACCAGACTTCCATTCCCGTCGCCCAAATGCGACCTCTATACTTCAAACAGCGCTTCCTCTGAAGATCAAGTCAATCCGCTTGCCAGGCAAAATAAACGGAGCCCGCCGCGAGAAGGGCCAATCTAGCATGCCGGGCGCACGAAGAGGCATCCGGTGGCGTGCCCAGATCAGTCGCGACAATCTGGCGACATACTTCGTCGTATACCAATTCAAGTTAAGCCATAGCCGTTCGAGGGCACTAGGCACCCGGCACCGTCGAATCTCTGCGCCTTAACATCCTGCGAAACTACAGCCGCTCAAACTCGCACCTCCCAGCGACACTCCATCGACCACGCTGCTCTACCGACACAAAGAGCCACGCCATAGCCAGGATGAACTGAGGACTCAGGATCTCCGGAGCTGGAAACTTTTCATGCCATGTGATGGATTCGCAGGCTTCCACGTGACGAAGACGCGCGCGTCGTCGCGAAGAAGAGGTGCCCGAGAGCCAGCTTTCGTACACTTTGTAGTGTTGGATGACCCAGGTGGTGGAAGGGGAGGGCGACAAAGCCTTCGTATTAAGGAGATACTTCGCGCAGATCGCAGTCGTGTGATGGACTCGTCGCCACCATTGTCCGGCTCCAACAAGCCAGAAAAGCGAAAAGGTACCAATTGGAGCAGTCCAGAAGCACCACCCCCACCGCCTTGGCAGCATCTTGAAGCTCATTCGTCCCCCATCTCCCGACATACACGCCATCGCCACCTGCGAACCTGCGACCGTCCGTTCCGTTCGGCGCAGCTCCCACCACTTCGGTGTCGCCCAGAGCACTGCCCAATCTCCTCATCATTCCTGAACGAGTACTGGAAGAGGTTGTGGAGAGTTGGGCATCGCTATTCGCACACCGAAGCGCTGCTCCGCTCTCCGAACCTTCTTTGGCCGAACAGCTAACTTCCGAGCCTCTCCGACGAACCACGATCGCACAACAGCGATAGACAACGTATTGAGGTACTCACAGTATGCCGTGTACCCGTTATACCTCAGCTCAAGCGTCTTTCCCAACCACAAACGCTCTAACTGCTCTTAGAAGAGCGAAGAGGGGTGCCGGATTTGGTTGAGTGAATGTGTGGGGTGCGTCGTGGGGAGTGTCGTAGTCGTGAGGTGTCGGTCGTGTCCAAGATGATTGTACTGCTTTCGTGAAAAGTCGTGGGAGTGGTTCTCGGGTCGTGGAGGTGAGCGGAGCGCGAGCGCACACAAAACAAACAAGATTGCCCATCTCCTCGATCAGATTATGTCAGCGGCGCTTGGACGGCATGGAAGGCTTGGAAGGAAAAATACTCTGATTCTTAAAAGGGGGGGCTTCAGCGGAGGAAAAGTGAAAGGCCTTGATGGGATCCCTGAAGAAGACCTCTGAATGCGCTGGAGGAGTGTACATCTGTTAAAAGGAATGGCGAGAGGACAAGAGAGGTGGCGGCTTCGCGAGCCTCCGACTCCGCGCGAAAGCTTCGTCAACCCAATCGAAGAAAGCCGTTGCGCCTGAAACCGTTCAGAGAACCTGCCCAGATCTGATGGTGCCAACTTGAGCAAAATGCAGAGAGTTACGGTCCTGGATCCACATCGACCCTTGCTTTGGTTAGCGCCTTGGAACACAACTCAGCTGCTATGTAAATCAGCAAGTCAACAGCTTTACGACACCAATGCCCAAGAAAAGTCATCTTGAATGCGTGTTGAACGGATTTTGCGTGTTGAACGTGGTATAGTGAGTTTGGGGTATTGCTAAAAGATGATGAGGTTGAAGGTGAGCTACGAGGAAAGCTCAATTTTTGAGAGGGACGAGGGGCGGATGGAAAGACAGGCGTAATGGGTATAGGG
>JASZXU010000804.1:0-13967 GCA_035521515.1 Phenoliferia sp. Uapishka_3
GAAGTTTGCGAATAGGCGATCGACAGTTGGTGATGTGAGTTTTAGGTTTGGTGTTTGTGAGGGCTTTGGAGGGAGACGGAGGAGGAGAGGTGGGATTGAAGAGAGTGGCACGGGGCGGGGAGGGGTTAGAAGACGGAGAGAAGGTCGGAGGGACATTATATAAAGTAGTAGGAGGCTGTTGGGTGTTGTGAAGGAGGAGAGATGATGCCGAGCAGGCCAAGTCAGTTCTAATTGTGGTCCGAGCTGAAAACTGTTGCTGCTCCCTGATCATCCCGACCGTGGCTTGTTGCTCTCCATTCCACATCAGTCTCATCAATCTTCAAAAGTATCTCTTCCACTTTTGCTGTAGCCGTCCAGCTCGCCCCACAGCGCTCCCACCCATCCAGACGCTCCCTCGTGCCTCCCGCTTCAAAAAAATGCCCCAGCTCACCTCTGCAGCAAGATGAGCACTAGCTGACGCTTCTCCTCCCGCTCCTCAGTGGCAAACCAGGAGCAGACCTACATCATGATCAAGTGAGTCCCCACTCTATACCTCTGGCTGAGCTCGAAAGAGCCGGACAGGGCGAACGTGGACGTGGAGGAGGCCTGAACTTGCTTGCTGACCTCCACTTGCGATTGTTAGGCCCGACGGTGTCCAGCGTGGTTAGTGCATCAGATGAAAGGAATTTATATGACGGAAAACTGATGAAACCGGAATGAAGGACTCGTTGGAGAGATCATCTCCCGCTTCGAGAAGCGTGGATACAAGCTCGTCGCCATGAAGCTCGTTCACGCTACCGTTGAGCACCTGTTCGTCCCAATTCTCTCTCCCCGGCTCCCTATCCTCGCACTAATCGCCCTAGTCCACCCCACCCAGCGAGAAGCACTACGAGGACCTCAAGGACAAGAAGTTCTTCCCCGGACTCGTCAAGTACATGGCTTCCGGACCCGTCGTCGCTATGGTCTGGGAGGGCAAGGACGCCGTCAAGACTGGCCGTGTCATCCTTGGTGCTACCAACCCCCTCGCTTCTGCCCCTGGAACCATCCGTGGTGACTACGCCATTGATGTCGGACGTAACGTCTGCCACGGATCCGACGCTGTTGAGTCGTGAGTATTCCTGTCGTATCATTTTGTATCGATGCAGCGCTAATGAGGTTCACTCCTAATAGCGCCAAGCACGAGATTGGTCTCTGGTTCCCTGAGGGTTAGCACTTCCACTTTACTTCCCCAATCCTCTTCCAATCCTAATCACCTCTGTTCACCCCATCAGGAGTTACCCAGTGTTCGTCGCCGCTCTCGTTTCCCCCCATCCCAGCTCACTCAACTAACACTCCGCCTGTCCACCCACAGACTCCAACACCCTCGCCGAGGCTTGGGTCTACGAGTAAGCGTATCGATCCGATATTGCTGCTTAGAAAGAAGGAAGCCAAAAATATATTGGCGAATGGAATCGAGAGGTTCATGTTTCGTCGAAACCTAGGAGCTTTGAGACGAGAGCGAAAGCGCATTTGCGAAAGCTTTCCGAGCTCATCGACTGGGAGAGACGAAAGCTCAAAGCTTCCAGACGCACTTGGGTGTCTTCTTCGTGCTCCGGCTGTTTTGATCGACGGAAAGACTGAGGGTCGAAGACTTCGAGCGGAGCCGCCTGAACGACGTGCTGGGTACGTATCTGTGCCAGCTATTCAGGCCACGAGGCCGCTCACAATGTCAACAGTAGGGGAAAAGGAGGAAGGAAAGAGTTGCTTACGAAGCTTCGAGCTGGTAGAGCTTGACGGGGGTGGACCTCTCGTTGCTGCTCGTGTACCAAACTTGCGCCGAACTATTCAGCTCTCCACATAAGCCTGTCTTCGGCGATTCGCTGAGTGTCTCTCAATTCTCGGATCGTCTTACTCGGATGTAACAGCTCGTGGCTGATCGTGGAAACCCGGATAGGTTGAGGCTTCATCATGGCGTCTTCGAGGCTCATTTGCCCAGCACGCGCCGCCGTCTCCAACTCCTCAGCTTCTTTCTCTTCGTTGAGTCATCTCTACCTTCGAGCTCGAAATTTCAGCCTTTCAAACATGGCAGCCATCCACAGCAGGTCTGAAAACCTCTTCGAGGGCATCGTCTTCGGGGTTCGCGGCGTTGGCGACAGTCGACGCAACTGGAATAGATATTGAGGTCATTGCACGGTACCTCATCTGGGAAGCTGGGTTTTGCTTGGATAGTATTCAGCTGGAGTGAAGCTGTGTACAGTGGTGAGACCCAGCGCTGTGGGAAGTGGGAAAATTTGGCGCCTCGCAGCCGCTGAGACGGACGCTCCTCGCGATGACTCTGATAGCCCAAAACCCAGGAAACGGTCAGAATTATGTTTGCGGTGCTTGAATGCCTGCGGATGGGCTGGGAGGGCGCGGAAGTTCGATGCTCGTTGAAGATTTTGCTGAAGGCGACGAAGTGGACTGGGCAAGTCGAAGCAAGCATTTCTCTGGTTGATCCGGTAACAAGCGCAGCGCTCCGCTCTTTTACATACCAGCATTTTGACTTCTTCATAAAACCTTAGGATATTTCAACGTAAAGGATCCGACATTGGAAGCGTGGCCATGTGAGCCGTCAACGCCTCAAAGCAATAGCGGCGGCCTGTCAAGGCGGATGGGTTTGTCAAGCAGGTGGAATGAAGTGGAAGTGTATAAAGTGGGTGCCTACCTTGGCTTGCAGAAGGAAGGAAGCCGCACCCTCCGGAGTACCTAGCTCGTTTTCCTTCGAAATCAGCAGTGCCGCGAAAGTGTCGATGACCTGGTTGACGCCATCGGCAACGCCAGCTTCGACGAGTGCTGCGGTACGAAGGTCAAGTTCGGTAATATTGACTGGAGGAGTAGAGATAGAGGTGTAGATTTGTCGGAGCTTAAAGGTGAAGGAGAAGAAAGGTCAGCAACTGCTTTGTGAACCGACCTTCACCCTCCGATATGCTTACGGAGGGTGCTTGCGATAATCTGGATGGAAGCAGGTCAGCTTCACGAGAAAGATTTCTAGGAAATAAAATGGCTTCTGCCCACTGGTGTAAGAAAGCTGGCGTGTGGGCTATAAAGTTTGGCGGAAGGGCTTTCCTCCACAAGAGTTCGAGAAATCCGCTGTGAGGGCGAGATCCATCAGGCGGAGTCAAGGATTTGAAAGGGAAACAGCAGTGGCTTACAAGAAAAAGCAACCCGAGATTATCCTAGCCCAGATTCCAACCCCCATCGGGTGGAAAAACCTGCTCACGCGGGTGCTGAGAAGTGTGGCTTCTTTCTCAGGCTCCGTCATGCCAGAGGGATCAATGACCAGCTCATTCTTCACCACACCCTCCGAGAGATTGACATGCGACAAAGCAATCAGAAGAATAACCAACTCTCCCCACAGAACACCTCCAGTCCCCTGCCCAACTTTCATGAGCCCGCCGATACCACTGATAGACTTGACAACCTCCCCTTCAAAGTGAAACTTCAGGACCCAAGCAATTGCGACAGTGAAGAAGAGCGTATAAAGGCGAGTCATCCCTTTGTGCCTCAGCAGCCATTGGTATGGGGCCAAAATTCTGGCGAGAAGATTTTCCACCTTAAGACGTTCCGCCGGAGTTTCGAGACTAACGTATCTCAAGCCCTCAGCACGATCAAAAAAATCCTCTATCACCTCATTGATTCCTGCTAGGTACTTTCTTCGCTGGCTCTTCCTTAGTTTCTTCCAAAAACTCTCGAGCTTGCGTGCGGCTTCATCGTCTTGGTCGAACGCTGTTGGAGTGGCGAGTTGAGCTGGGCCGTGAGCGGAGGAAGAGCGAGCTTTTTGACGTGTTGATGAAGTTGAAGTCTGGAAAGAGTTGAGCGTTGGGGAGAGGAATGAGTGATCCGAGTGGTCTGATTCAGGAGACGTAGTCTGTGAGGCGGCGTGGCTCGGAGCAGTCGACCGCTGAGTTGAGACTAACGGCGGATTCATGAAGATGTCTGGAGGCTGAACAGGGCGGTATCGAGTTGGAGTGGTGAATAAGGTAAGATACTCCGTGGTTCGGTGAGGCGGAATGGTGGAGTTCTGGATAGCTTCCGGCTGAGCTGAAGCTGACGCTGACGCGGACGGTGCTCGGTCGCCCGCTGGCATGAACCCCTCCAACCCCGTCTCATCTCCACCTAGATCATCCTCACTAACGTCACTTCTACCCGACTCTCCTCGCAATCTGATTCTGATGTTTTCGAGTGAACGAGTGAACGCTTTTTGACGAGTTGGTGATCTGTGGGGACTGTGAGGAACCCAAAGGGCGCGAGGAGTGCTGCCTTGATTCTCGTCATCAACATTGGGGTTAAACATCTTGGGGGAGTCGAAGTGATAAGCTGGAGGAAGATGAGTTTGAACGGATAAAGTGGGGGTCAGAGAGGTTTGGCACGTCAGAGGTGAGCGACTCGAACGCTTGGACCGTTCGTTACAGTTTCAGGGGTTAAATTTCTTGCCCAATCAAGCTTAGAATCTTGGTCAGAAGAACGGACTAATAGTCTTGGAAGTAGAAAGGGAGCGCTGGAATACTCCACAGCAAGAGTTAGACTCTCTCGTGCTACATTCGAATGACTTTGTTTGCGGCTACACTCGTCCTCAAAACCCACCTTTCAAATCCTTGACCTGTAAGGGTATCGATAGCTTTGGCGGAGAAAAGATCTCGCTAAAGCCTGCGTTGCAAGGTGAAGCAAAGATGTCGCCAAAACTTACCATTTGAGTATCGTCCCGCTATCTCACAAACGCTGAGTAAATGATCACCTCGCTCATTCTTTTCGCGCTCCAAAATAGGCATCTTTGCAACGGACATTTCGTACGCACGATCTCAGGAGAAGAACATGATCTCGGACGAGGCTCCCAGAGCAAAGGCCGGCCGAGTATGCTCAAAATGGAATAGAAACTATGTAATTATTTCGATTTAAGTCCCTCCGGGCCTCTCTTCCCTCCTTCCTCCACTTCACTTCACCATTTCGATTTGCTCCCACCATACGTTAAGGCTATTATCCTCTATCAAGTGTTAATATCCAGCTATGCTCGACGTTTCTGGCTCCTCCGTCATTGCACACTACCACTCCGAGCCGCGCGAGCATTCAGTCTTGATGCTCAGCTTTTACCCCCACTCTGGGCCATACAACAACTACCTCGTCGAGTCAAAGTATAAGAAGGAACCTTTTCGCTACCACTACATCATCCAATCTCCAACCCTCGCCAACCTCCTCAAGCGCTACCACGGCTTCTATCGAGAGCGCCTCGCAGCCTCCCACGCGCCCATCATCAACGTCAGTTCCGATATTGAATGTCTTGAGGCGGAGGGCGCACTTCTTTCTAAACCAGAGCTTCCGGGTGGATGGGAAGAATTGGGCCGCGAGGCTTTGGCACACCGAGCGAGCATCAGCAGGGAGGCGAGAATGAAAAGTTTTCTAGAGGTGGAAATTGAATACGCCCTTGTCAGCAAGCTTGCCATCGACATTTTTGCTCCTCACCGTACGCATTACTTTTGAAAATAGCTCTCCCGTATTTTCATGGCTAACCCTAATTTTTTAGATTCTTGGGAAAACCTCGCGAAGGACATCTCAACGTACAAATCCAGCACTAGCCCGCTTCCAATTGCTCCGACAAAAGCTCAACGAGTTTGGTCGTGGCTTTCAGGTGAGTCCATGAGCACACCGATGCTGAGAGGGCGACCACTGACTTTTCTTACCGCCAGGATCGTTCGCCAAACGCTCTCTAGCCAGTGCCACCACCGAAGTCGCCACCATCATTCCTCGCGCGCCGAGTTTCGCAGCCTCGGGGAGCATCAACAACGCAGAGCCTCGAAAATTCGCATCAAGTTATTCTTTCGTCGAATCGCCTCCAACCTACCCCTCACCCCCACCGTATTCGCCCTCTCACTCCTCGGAGTCGAACTCCTTCGCCGCCTCGCCAAAGTCACGCTCGACCACACCTTCCCCTTCCCAAAAGATCATTTCCACCTTCTCCGCTGCCCCTATTACTGGATTATCTTCAATCGAGGTCACTCCTTCCCCCAGCTCGCGGTTCCGCTCCCCAAAGGAAGTTCGTATCCGCAAAGGCGACTTCTCCTACACTTTCGGGCCGCGAGCCCCAATGGCGGCGCCAGAGGTCCCTTTCCTATGCAGAGTTCTTGATGTCGTCGGCGACGTTTTGGATCCGTTCCAGGGTCTGATTGAAGCTTTGGTTTAGGGGCGAGGTTGGCGGTTGATGCGTGCCGGGTGAATTGGTAAATATTGTTGTGTCACTTGTAGTCGTTTGTATATAGATGTGGGCATGTTGCGACTAGGTTATTTGTTGAATTGCGTTCGGTTGCGGCGGACTTAGTTCTTCAAATCTCATCTCAGACAAGTAAGATTTCTCGTGATGATCACGTCGGTTCTATTCCAACGAGTTGCCACAAGGTGACCAATCTGTACAGGGACAAAGTAGCTGCTCAAGATTTGTTTGGTGCTTGAAGCACTACAAACTGCTCCCAGAACGAGGCGAAGGTGGATGTAAAAAGACGCCGTCATGCAAATCATGCCATCGCCTATTCGCGCTGTGGCATGCCCGCCCTGGCAGCTCTTCCCAGCCTCGTGCACCGGATCGGTGTACGTCGACGAACAAACTTGAGGATGTGGAGCGGCTAGACTAGAGACCCAACTACGTCTGCCAATCCGCCTCCAAGAGCAGGGGAACCAAAGCATCAGTCCAACCTTCGATCACACCCGAGCAGCAAACCCTGGAAACCAGATAAAGATGCTGCAGAGACCGGGCGGCATCACAGGTATGGATCGGTTCTGTTTGGTTTATCAGCACCGTCCCTACATCTCTCCACTCCCCTCCCACCAAATCCTCCGACAAAAAAAGAATTGCAACGATTACTGCGAGCGCAATCAAACCATCAGCGTCGTTCTCAGCGGTTCTCAAGTGAGGGAGAAGTCAACAACTCACCTCGTCGTCCTCCTCCTCGGCGGCCTCTCCGGATCCAGCAGCGGCAGCCTTGGCGCGCTTGCGCTTTACGCGACCGGCACGGGCTCCACCGTATGGCGAGGTAAGGGAGAAGTCGATGTGCTGTACGAGCGAAAGGGGAGTGCAGGAAGGAAGGCAGTTTGAAGAGGCGCAGGGAAGAGGTCGCAAAGTGGATGTGGTGCAAAAGTGCGGCGAAGGAGAGTCGGGATGGGAGTGCAGGTGGCGGGACGGTGCGGACAAGGGTAGAGCAAGAAGGGAGGGAGGAACGTCAGAATATAGCACAAAGCGCCATGCCACAAAGTTGGAACGAACCTTCTGGGAGTCAAGACGGACGACGAAGGAAGGGACGTTGACGATCTGCTTTCCGACACTGAAGACATACATCAATCAAATGGTCAGCATTCCGCCTTTCCCTAACTAACTTCCCTCCTCCAATCCTTCATCTAATCCCGAAAGAGACGCACCGGATGTGACGCTGGCGGATGAGGACACGGGCGTGGTGGATGGACTTGGCGAGTCCAGACTTGAAGACCTGGGTCTGCAAGCGACGCTCGAGGAAATCCTCGATCTTAAGGGCGAGGACGTAATCGAGACGCATGCGAGCCTCGTCGAGGACACCGATACGGATCAAACGACGGATAAGGGCGTTTCCTGACGATTCGTAGAAGTGGTTGCAAGAAGAGTAGGAGAGATTTCGAAGGAAAGAAAGGACAGGGGATAATGTTTGATTGTGGGCGAGCGAGGATTCTGCGAGTCAGCAAAGGGCGAAGGGGACGCAGAGAAATAGCGAGCGCGGACTGACCCTCGAAGAGACGCTTGGGGTCCTTCTCGTCGAGCTTGAGGAGCTCACGAGCGGCACGACGGATCTTGGAAAGGATGAGGGCAATTCGCCAGATCTCGCGCTTGTTCCTGTCGACAGACGTTCTCCATCAGCCTCCCATCCCATTCGATCCGTTTCCACCATCACGCCAACTCACCTAAGGCCATACTCTCCCGCGAGCTTGAGCTCGGAGTCGAGACGAGCGGACTCGAAGGGACGACGGGGAACCTGAACACCAACCACCCGTCAGCACCCTGCACCTTCCTCGCTTCCCTCCCAGTTCTCCACAATCCCCGTTGCCAAGTCTCCAACCCAATAATCCAACCCTCCATGCACAATCCCAACTCGAGTCGAAGATGTACCTTGTAGGTCTTGCCGTCTGCAACCAAAGACAGGTCAGCTCCTCAAATTCACCAAATGCATTCCTGCGCCGAGCAAATTGACGTACACTGTGGAAAGAAAAGCGTCAGCGGTCTGGCTCAAGGTACCGAGCATTCGGGGAAGCTCAAACGTACGTTACGGGGTGCGCCTCCTCCCATTGTTGATGTCGTGAAGAAGAGAGAAACGTACGAGCCAAGTCAAGCGGCCGCGAGCCTGCGCTGCGCTGTGTCGAAATTGGGGCGCGCGTCGTGAAAAAGTAGCACCCACGTCCTGCCCCTGATCTTCTTCTCTCTTTCGCCGTCGCACTTTCAGGTCCTTCCTCCTCCGTGCAGTTTTCCGACGCAGGTCTCAGATGATTTTAGGTACCCTTCACCATTTCTAACTTCCACCGCCACGTAGTCGTTACCGCCATTGCCCGAGACCGGCCACTGGCGACGCTCGAAGTCTTGCAAGACCACCAGCTGAAAAATGGTTCACCACTTGCCCAAGGAAGGAAAGAATAGACGATCGGTAGCTAATCATGCTGGCAAAGTTATGGAGCCGCGAAAGTTTCACTCTCAAGGTCCGCCGCTCGGGCGCCACTCACGCCGACGGCGTGGCCGCGACACCTCTCTGTGCGGTCAAGAGAGCAAACGGGGTCAGACGAGGAATTTCCCGCTGATAGCCCAGCTTACGATATCACTCTTCCAAATGCCATAGTTGATGAGTAAAGCGCGACAGGCCATGAGTCCGCGAACAGTCTGACCGCACCTGCCAAACGCCAAATGATCCTCCACGGCCGTGAGTTTGCTTGACTCGCTTCGTTCGTATGTTTCCTGACTTTTGGTTATCCGAGAAACGGCGAGGAGCGCACTTGAGGCGGCTGCGATGCGCTGAGTTTTGATGTCGCCACCGACTTCGAAATTGCAACCGCGAAGCGCAAGAACGTGCTCGTTCCTACATCTCAACTTTGAAATGCGCCAAGTCTTCCTACTCAAAAGCTCTCAATACAACAGAGTTCTGTTGACTGGCTGCAAGAATTCACAAAGTTACAACAGGTGAGAGCCCATGAACATTGAAACCCCCGACTTACTCCAAGGATTCCGGAAACTTTGCTGTGCGACGGCTCCCTCGAGGACAAGTGTCTTGTGCGGGGTGCTCTGTCGGAGTTTTTCCATTTGTCGCAACTTGACATGGGTGCACTTTGCGCTCTTCTTCATTTCGCTGCGACGCCACCAAGTCTCGGCAAAATTGATGGACCCGACGACGCGACATGGCCACTTTTTTCATAGGTCTCTGTGTGCTCAAAAAATCGGTAAACTGCTCAGAACTGGTTGATGTTCGGAAAAGAAAAGGTCACCGCGCGAGCCCCTGAGCTGCCTAGCTTCACGACGTCGAGCGTTGAGCCTCACAGGATTGAACTTGAACTTGAACCAACCAGTCGTCGAGATGGCGACCGCGAGGCGTCTACCCACCGAAGTGCTTTCACACATCCTCGAACTTTCTCTCGAGGACCTTGACTCCAAAGAGCGACAATGCGCGCGCATCATCTTCAACCAAGTCTCGCGCGCGTTCTGCATCGCGAGCGACTCCACCTCCTTCTACGTCGGCTCCGAGGCGCAGGCGAAAGCCTTAATGGCCAAGCTCGTTCGGGAGAAGAATTGGGTGGCGCAGGAGCAGGGTAGAGCTCCGGGTGCGAGGACGACGCGCGCTGCGGCGCTGGGAATGCGCGTCAGCAGGGTCCGACAACTCGAAGCCGATATTTTGAAGAAGAAGACGGGGACGGCAGTCCTAGCGAAACTCCTTCTTGCGAACCCAGATTTGGTGACACTCGAGATCAGCCTCGGTCACAAGTCCTTCGAAGTATCAACGAATTTCCCCGCACTCGAGGGCGCCATGGAAAAGTTGGCCAGCCTTCGCGACCTCCGATTAGCTGGCATCGGGACTGCTGATGCAGTTTTCAGGTAGGTCAAGCATTGTATCTTTGGCGGGAAGACAAGCTGATCGCTGCAACAACAGGCTGCTGAAGCCCGTCCTTCCAAGGCTGGAAGTGCTCGACCTGGAAGAGATAAACTACAGGGGGGCAAATCAAGTCGACGATCGCCTTCTACAGACACTTGCTGGCCCCAAATTACGCGTCATCCGCGCCACCCTTCGAGGTTCTGTGCCAAGTTCTGCCCAACTACTCTCCAGGCTTGCAACAACTTCCAAGGGGCAACTTCGCGTGCTTCGCCTCGCATCCAGTGGAATTCTGAGATTTGTTGGCATGGTGGATGAAATCCTTCACCTTGCGACAAATCTTGTTCATTTCTCTTGGGACCCGTGGATCGTGGATGGGCTGAAGCAGAGCGATTGCGACTCAGCCCACAAGCTCCTCACCGGCATGTCGAGCTTAGAGCACTTGGAGCTATCACTTTGGACGATGGATGTGCCACGTGAGGCTGAAGATGAGATGGGGAGCGTATTTGATGACACCCTGTTCCACACTCTCGCGACACTACAGAACCTCCATACCGTCAAATTCTCGCGGTGGAGTGAGGACAACGGAAAGGCTTTCGAACAAGCGAATCTCATCCCATTCGTTCGATCTCTCCCCTCGCTCCGTTCGATGTGCCTCATCACGAACGCACACTCACTTAACGGCGTCTCGAGTTTCATTCGAAAGGGCCGGGTGCTTCCGGCGGTAGAGGGAGGAGACGTCACTGTAGAATGGTCGTAGCTTTTCTTCCTGATGATGTTCAAACCTCCGTTTGCTTTCGGTCAACCCACGCTTCTCGCCAGTATCCCTCGAATTTCATTGACTGTCAAGTGGCGAGTGGGCTCGGCGGTTTGAGTAAAGTAACATCGATCGACCTTTTGTTTCTGCCTCCTACACTACTGATTTCCAGCTGATGATGGCGGAGCCTGAGAGCATACAAACCACCGCTCGAAATTTAGGCGAACACTGAGGTGTAATGATCATCTTACTCGGTCGGCCGGTGGCGACAGACGCTCAGCGAAGGCCTGCTGGCGTCTGACTACGAATCAGGAGATTCCAGGTTCGAGTCCTGGGTAGGTCATGACGAGCCCTCCTGGAAGGAAACCGTTTACTTCCAGGTCGGTCGCCCTTTTTTACGTGGATGTTTTTCGGCTCCAGTTGCGAGGCGTTTTCTTTGGTGCTTGAAGGGTCTCTTGTCGTCGTTCCGTGGCGGGACATTTCTCTCGCGAATGGTGATGAACTTGTTCAGTTTAAATGATAATTGCTTCCAGGGTTATTCGTCGCCAGAGTCAATGACTACTTACCGCGAGGAGCACCTGAGCGGCTGGCGCTCAGGCGTGCGCGCACCCACTAAATTCGAGCGGGCGTGCGTCAGTCGACGTCTTCGGACTGTAGCAGTTTTTACATAGCTTCGTAAACCTGGCATCGTTATCTTTGCCCTCTGCTCTAAAGTGCGTGGGTGCGGCAACTTCACAAAACTCTTGACACACTTCCACAGTTCCACTCGAGCTTCGCGCGGCACGATTCATCCGTTCTGCCGAGCATGCTCTGATCGTCTAAATCTTAATCCAGCGGCGTGAATTCATGATGAAATGATGAAGGTCTTTCTCGGACCCGATTTGCTATTCATGTCTTTCCGTCTTCCCCCTCCATTAACCGGTTCGGCTGCAAGTTCGTTCAGCTTTGATACCCGCTTGATTTTCCTTCCGAGGGACCGTTGGTCGCTCAAGTGCTAGCTAGCTGCGTCAAGTTCATGGTTGATATCCGCGAAAGGCGCTTGAGTATAGGGCGTCGCTTGCGATTTGAGCTTCGCGGCCTGTGGCGTGAGGTTTGTGCCGAATGATTCTGTAGGCTTTTCAATGAAAGGGAGTGGTTTACAATATAGAGCTACAACCCTCTTTGTGATCCGGCTTGATCCATTTTCAAAAGAACGTTCCGTTGGTATTGACAAGTCGCGTTTGCGAAGGCGACACCACGGGAGCGTCACAGCCCCCCCTCTCCTTAGTTGCAATTTATGTCGCATCGAGCGTTTCATTGAAGTCAGCGAGGCTTTTCAGAATTTCTGCCGGAAATTCGCTTCGAGCTTACAACGGGAGCGTTGTACCCAATTTCATCTCCATTCGGATTGGATGGAACTTCGACGTCGAGATGGCGGGTGGGGCGTCGCTTCGGCGAAAGCTCCCATTGTTCGTCCTCACTACACCTTGGTAGATATAGGGACGATAAGTGGAAAGTCAAAATGAGCTGAAGTAGGAAAGAGAAAGAGAGAGACCTGTATCAAGTGATTGCACGCTGCGATCCCCGATTTAAATAATGAATTTGCGATATCAATTAGCGACTGTGGACCGTCCGTGTCGCGCGCGCGGATCCCTTTCTGCTCTTGTCGGCGCCTCTCTCACTCATCTCGCCTTCGTTTCTCTTCGCCAGGTGCGCTCCAGCTGTACAGTCAGCATCTCGGCCCAGTTCCAGACGCGAAGGACGTAATCCGAGCAGAATTGACGACAAGAAGGCGCGGCGCAAGTCAGCTCAGACCTCCTCAAAGGCCCCCCTCCTCTCTCCCTTTCCCACCCCTTTCTATTCGACAGTCGATTCTTAGGAGGTACGAAAGAGGACTCGGATCACCTCGAGCTCATTTCGACCAACCAGTCGCGTAGGACTCGAAACAAGTGAGAGAGCGAGTCGGACAACAACGGCCACCCTTCCTTTCGATTCGACAACGCCTCTGCCCGCCTCTCCTCAAGTACGACAAACTAGGTAAGCAAACTTCACATATGATATTCGAGTCTACTGGGTTCGGAGAGTGCGACGGTGTGGAAACAGCTACTGTACAGCAGGAGGATCGCGTTGACTGCGTAACGTCGTCCTCTGACGGTCAGGAAGGGGTTGCACAGCGCGCCACGGCACGCGTTAGCAGCGTTGGTCAACCTTTCATCCACGCTGGACTGTGCGCATCGAGCTATCGAGAGACTACTGCAGGGAAGGAGGGCGACGATCGAACATCTCGCGCGTGTCAAGGGGGGAAGCGGAGGGGCGTGTGAGTCGGCCGCGACGCATCGCAACGACGGGGTTTTCCCCGCGCTGCTCCGCACTTGACCTGGCACGATACATCGTTTGACCTCGACGGAGTGTGTAGATTGGGGCTGATCGCGTAGTTGGGCGTTGTGTACGACTGACCGAGGGCGACAGGCACGCGCGTCTCGGATTTGGGAGCTTGAACCGGGGGCGGACTAAGTCAACCCCTTGTTCAATCTTTCATTATCAACGGCTATCAAACGATGGATGGCGTGGGTTGAGAAAGAGTTGCTTGCTTGCTTCGGCCACCAGTCCGTGCTTTCCCCTGTCCTCCAGTGACGAGTGGCCGGCGACACAACAGACGGCTCCTTTGAACGCCGTCATCGGCTTCGGAATTTGACACATACGGATTGGTCAGGTGAGGAGTGCTACAAGGAGGAATTTGATGGCATCCCTGGCTCAGGACCGTCGACTGAGGTGGGTTCCGGGAAAGGTCGAGCTTGGGCAGCAGCCACGACTCAGACTCACACGGCTCAGTTGGGGCTGCACGAACCTCCCTTATTCTCTCAGTCTTTTTGGAGCTCGCAGGAACGACGTACGGACAAGGAATTTGAGCTTGCGGAGAGTCGAGTCGGAGTGGTGATCAGTTGAAACGGGCTGGGCATACGCTTCCCAGGCTTCAACACTCCTTGGGAAGCTCATCCCTCCCCGTTCAAATCGCTCGATTCCCGCGGTTTTCCAGTGCAAACAGCTCGTTCACAGCTCGTTCGAGTCTTTGACGCGCAGCCACTAATCCCGCTTTTTCTCTTCTATCAGGTGTCACCTCCCGCCATGTCGACTCCCCAAGCCGCCTTCCCCTACTC
>JASZXU010000805.1:0-13965 GCA_035521515.1 Phenoliferia sp. Uapishka_3
AGGTTGGGGGGGAGGCGGGTGTGAGGGAGAGGGATTTGTGGAAAGAGGCGATGGCGGCGTCTAGTTGTTGGAGTTGGTATCTGGACAGGTGAAGGATTAGCATGTAAAGCTAATGGGAGGTAGAAAGATGACGAACTGCACGACTCCGAGGTTGTAGAAAGCTGTCGGAGCGGGGTAGGACCTGTTAGCATCTCAACCTCCAGCTCGTCTCGATTACGGTGCGCACCAATTGCGGTTTCCTTGATTCCCAAACTCCTCCTATAGCTGACTTCTGCCTGTTCCAGATCCCCATTCTCCAAAGCCAAGCTTCCCTGATCGAGGGCTTCTTGAGCTTGAACTGTTTGAGGATCAAAACTTGATGAAGTTGGAGTTGTTGAAGTTGCGTAAGCTGTGCCGGATGATGAGGGTCAGGCTTGACTGAGGTGGGAGAATGGAGGAGATTGGCTTACTGGCATGGAATGATTGAAGTTGAGAAGTTGGGAGAGTTCCCCGAGGGTGGGTGAGGTGTGCGAGTGCTCGTGGTCGAGCTGCTGCTATAATTCGTGGAAGTAGTCGATTCATTTTGGTTGGAGGGTGTAGAAAGTGAAAGAGGAATATGAAGGTGGAGGTAGGATGTAATTTGAGAGCTGAATAAATTGTATGCGATTGTATTGGTCTATCCCGAACTCCGACGGTTAAGGAAGTAAAGTTGGCGCTCAGCTTGGTTGGCTTCCATTCAATGATTGCTTGCCGATGAGATGCAGAATAAAAGGGCCGCCAGTCTCTTCAGCAACTTGGCGACTACCTCCACCACTCCAACCACGGCAACAACTGTCGCTCACTCCAATAAAGCAAGCTGTAGTAGCTCACGTTCGACTCGGTACAACTCTCTACGACCCACTCCTTCCTCGAATAACAACTCCACATCGACTTCGTACAACTCTAACAACCAATCGATCCAAACTAGAAACAGAAGCTCAAGAATGGCGAGACGCGTGCTCAGTAGCTCATACGGAGCTATCTTCGACTACACTCAGCTCTCACACCCACCTCGGTCACAGAGACAAGATAGTCAGAATAGTAGCTCACACTCTACGACTCTTAATCCTACTCGGTCATCACCACGCCGCACGCGAACTCGATCGCGCTTTCTTTTCCAATCGACCTCCACCTCAAATCACTCCCTTCCGACGAAACCACCGAATACGAGCTTGGCAAATACAAGACGAAAACAAACTAGGAACAGGTCTAAACCTCGACCGCGGCAGGATTCAACTCGCTTGGATGCAATCTCTCACCCTCCGAATCATACCCGGACCAGGATCCTCCCCCTCCGAATACGAAAACCTCGTTCAACAACTAGTAGAGTCACATCAGGAAATCGGCATAACACCAGTAATGGCCGCCTTCCTCGTGAGGAAAGCCTCTGCTCTCGCCGAACGGATAAAAGAGCGGCCTTATACAAACGAGGATACGGAGTGGAAGGGGGAGGTGGAGGTGGATCAAGGAGCTTTGAACAGAGTGGATGATTTCTTGCTGGGAGTTCAAGAGAGTGAAAGATTAGGAGGGGAGCCAATCGTGAGCATGGCATTATTAGAGGCCGAGTTACTCCACTTGGAGATGACCATTCGACAAGGAATTTCAACCCGACTCGATAATCCCGCTCTCAAATTCGTCGAGAAATCGATTCACCGATTAGTTAATCAATTGGGGCAATTGAAAAGGGAGGAAGAGGGGGAAGGGCTGGCTACAAAAGCACATACGTTCCACCTCGCCATTCGATTCGTCCTCCTCCGCGCTGTACTCGCCGCTCAACTCACTCGACCCTCCGATCGACAAAGAGTCCTCTCCGAATCGATCATATCAGCAACAGCATTATACGACCATCTCCTCGCTCTCATCCCACTCGCCAAAACTCCTGCCGCACTCCACTCCATCCGCGAACGACAAACCGCCTCTCTTCTTCGAATCCTCTGGACAGGAACAGGCGTAACCGACCTCTCCCGAGCTCCCGAAATTTTCGAACAAATCAGAACACTCGAAAAGACCCCGACTCAAATCGGGGGCAAAGAAATTGGTCCACCAGATCTGGCAGCGCTAGATTTATCCCTCACCGCCCTCTCTTCCACTCTTTCTTACCTCTCCTCCATTCCCCCCGATACTAATACCGATAATCCAATTCCTGCACTCCAAATTTCCGGCCGATATTGGCACCGACTTCTCCTCACCCTTACACTCCCCGCCTGCCGAACTCGTCGACTCGATACTACCCGTCCTCCCTGGACATTCCTAAAACGCGCCCTCCAGCTCCTCGTCGATTGCACAACCCACGATGCCGCTCAACGAGGTAAATTCGACAAGAACAATAATACATTCGATCGAAAATCCGTCGTAGCGCACCTAATCCGTGCTGTTTTGATTGGAGGTCCGGCGAATGCGCCAGGTGAAGAGACGGTTAATGCGAGGTTGGAATTTTTGTTGGATGTCTTTGATAAAGTGAAGCAGGTTGGAGCGGGAGTTAATAGGAAAATGGTATTCGTGATGTTTCAAGATGTTTTGGCGACTGAGTGGGGAGGAGAAGGGGAGAAGGAGTTTGGGAAACTGATTTTGGAGGTCGTTTGGGAGAGATGGCAAGAATTTGCGCCGCCAGAGTGGAAGGTGAGCTTCTTCCTAGGTTTGAGGATTGGACTTAGTGGCTAACTTTTGAGACTATTGTAGCGATTACAACCGGTGGTCCCCGTTAAAGAGAAGGAGAAGCACGCTGTCTCCGATAGCTCTTTGGAACGTTCTCCGGACTCTACTACCAACGTATCTCCTTCCCTCGACCCTGTCAGAATCCAGACGTCATCTCCTCCCCATTCGCTATCTTCTTCCGCTTCCTCGCCCTCGCCCACCACCGCACCGTCTCCCCATCCCAAATCACCGCAAACATTGCCCATTAGTGACAATCGCATACCCACACCGTCCGATACCCCCCTTTCCACCTCACACAGCAACTCTACACATCTACATACCGAACTCCCACCGTCAGCTCCACCCTCATCTGCGAAGCACGAGGAGTACTTCCGACAACAGCCGACGCTCGAAGCCGTTCGCGCACGGTTCTAGCGTGCAAACTCTTTGCATTTGATAGAATGTTCGCCCTCCCTCTCTATGTATAAAGGATAGGGCGAAGGAAAGATCCCCGAAAGGATATTTTGAAATGGAAAGGCAATGCAGAGCGCCGCCTTTTTCCATCTTTTGTGTCCCGCCCGTTTGGTTGTTTCAGTTCCTCTTTCTTCGAACGGGCAGTGATGTCGGTGAGAAACTTTTGAGCGTGGGTAGGCCACTGTGATATTGAGTGGGAGTAGGCATCAATAAGCCGCCGTCCGCCCCAAGGCGTATACCATCAACGGGTCCTACATCGTGGACTATCTACTACCGCATTTTTAGTAGCCTCGAAGAACAAGCCAAAAGCACACTCACACGAGGTCGCTATGAAGTAGGCTTACTTGTCGCTCCGATCCTGCCGTCTTTTCATCAACGTCGCGCCTCCGCACTTCTTAGGGTACCTCACCTCGCGTAGCTAGCTTACGGAAACGCGGCTGGAAGCAAAGTCCGCTCCAAAAAGGAGAATCTACCAAGCATAATGATGACCTATCCAGCGTGGTTATCACCAGAGCCCGGATGGTCTAGCGGTATGATTCGCCCTTAGGGTTCGA
This sequence comes from Phenoliferia sp. Uapishka_3, assembly GCA_035521515.1. Classification (NCBI taxonomy): domain Eukaryota; kingdom Fungi; phylum Basidiomycota; class Microbotryomycetes; order Kriegeriales; family Kriegeriaceae; genus Phenoliferia; species Phenoliferia sp. Uapishka_3. Next base: position 3,681 of record JASZXU010000805.1, read on the forward strand.
CGCTGCTCCTCTTGTCTTGTAAAGAGGTTGCGATTGAACACATGGGCGAGGTCCCCGGTTCAATCCCGGGTTCGGGCCTCGATCGCTTCTGTGGTAGCAGTATGAGTGGCTGAGAAGCGACCTTTTTTGTTTGCCGAAATCGACCAGCAAGCAATCTAGAGCGCACGAACGTCCAGGCAGTCCAGGCGGGTCTAACAGCCAACTGCACCAGTGTAGAGCTTTTTTCACAGCGAATTATTTAAGCAGTAATAGTACACACTTTGCAATTGCTGCTGGCTCCAGAGATGTTTTCCGCAGCCTGTGCGACGCCTACGAGCCCACGTCAAGTTCCAGGCTACCTTTTCAAATCTGTTTTCCACTCAATCTTTCTTAATTTTGATCAGTATGAAAGGTGTCTCGGACCCGTACTTGTTTTCACCTCTTTCCGGAGGTAACTTTGCGGGCGTCGCCTACGATACGCTGCGAAGCTTGCGAACTTGGTGAAGAACTCCACAGATCCTCCACTGGAGAAGGAAACTTTTTCCAGCCTTGCGGAAGGCATACCCAAAATTCTTATCGAGGAAAGATTCAAACACCCACCATTCAAAGAAGCCTGAATGGGTCTAGACAAGTCTAGAGGACTGATTTGCCCCTAGGGCCTTGGGCAAAAACCCTCCTCCTGGAGCGCGGTCGTTGTCGAGGACATGGGCGAGGTGTCGGGTTCGGGCTTGAAATCAAAGTCGACCTCTTGGAGTACCTGTCACCAGTCAATTTTGGACCTTGTGTGGGCGGGCCGACCAAAAAGCTTTCCATTGAGATTGGCCAAGAAAGCTTATTCTTTTCCGTCTAAACGTGTTCAATGCTGATGCTGACAACTGATAACGATAACCTAACGCTATATCTACTCCCTCCCAGTTCTTTCCTAGCCTTCCCTAAAATGTCTATTTCGTGCCCTCCTCACCAGAGGTCAAAGCCTGGAATCCCATCACACATCATGTGGTCACTCAAAAGATCCCTTGCGAGGATACTGCAAGCAGGCGAAGATAGCGTCAGTGAAAAGAGCAGCGAGATTTGGGAAGGCGGCGTACTCGATGTAGGCACTTCCGTAATCGAACTGAGGACGGCGCACATTAGCACACGTCTCGATACAAAGCGAGGCTGGGACTTACCACTCCGAAGCTTGTGAGGAGAACATCGTCGAGGAAGCCATGGTTGAGTCCCAGCCCATTCTTTTTCGTCGGGTGGTCCCCTGCATAACAGTCTACGTTAGCTTCCCAAAATGCAAAGTGAAGCTGGAGAGTGACTCACAACTCATTGAAACAGTGAAGATGGGATCAGCCTGATTTGTCCCAGAGTATGTCAAAGGTTTGGAAACGCTGAGGTACTCGTAAGGCGCCGTGACGTTCCATGTGACGACCCTTCGTTCGTAAAAGAGGTAGGGCTGGAGACGCTCTCACAAGTCAGCACTAAAGGAAGAAAACAAGGATCATCACTTCAACTCACCAAAGGATGGTACTTGATATGAATCATCGCAAACAAAACCGTATTGTGAATATTCGGTACACACTCTCCGCGACGGCACAAAGTCACTCGTAGCAATGGTGTGGCGTGGTGAAACTTGACTCGGTTCATCTCCGCACCAACAAGTTCGGTGATGCAGTTGTGAGCGGGCGGTCGTGGGTCGAGAGCTCGGAGGGTGAGGCCTTCTTGATATTTGTAGATTTGTTGAGGAACAAGCGAGACGTGAAAGTACAGCTGTGGGTACGTATGAGATTAGTCCCAAGATCACAGGGAGAATCACACTCGACTCACCTCATCTTTCTCCCCGACTGTTGAAAGCAGAGTCAGTGACAACTATTTGAGCGAACGGCGTACACGACTCACGGAAGGGGGACCAATTCTTCTCAATGTTATATTGATCTTCTCGAATGAGGTCTATCGAGATTCAAGGATATTTGAGGTGATGTTCGGATTAATTGCGAAAGAATTTCGAACCTGTTTGCTCCTTGAAAACAATGGGTGGGTTCCAGCCGCCTCGCTTCAGTGCAGTGGTGAGTCCCGGTATCACCATCCTGATAGGCATAATGGGTCAGGAATACTTCAGACTTTCGATCAGGCGCAGGAATGCATACCTCGCATCAATGATGTAGATTGCTCGGCAGATATTTGGTGAACGCCCGGTTTGCGAGTAGATCAGAAGTGGCTGTCCATCGTTCGTAAAAAAAAGCCGGGGGTCTTCGGGACCAATAAACTAATGACAACGAGTCAGAAATTGTGCAGGCGAATTTGGTGAGGAACCTTACTTGATCGTAAACTGCTTCGTGGCACCGCATGTAATCCACTTTGCGCTCCGCTGGCAATTTGAGCGTTTCTAATTCACTTTCTCGAGCCAGGTAGGGAAGGTCGAGATATTGTCGCTTAAGAGGTAGCAAGAAGCATCTGTGGAACAAGGTCAATTTATGAAAATTAGCCATAACATCCCAACCCGCAATAATAAAATGAACGCACCCAACAATACTCTCCCATCGCGTGTCCTCCTTTTCAATCACTTCATATCGCTCCGGCCCTCGTGCCACAAGAAGATGTCGCCATCCAACTCCCACTGTATCCGGCAGAACGAGCACCGACGGATTGAACACACCACCAGCATCTAGTAGTCTACGAGTTAGAGCCAGCCCTGAAAGCTCAGTGGTTTTTCTCAATACGTACAAGGATCAATCAAATTGATGAACCCGTATGGATTGCTGAACCCCTCCAGCACTTTGGCCTTGTTGACGCCGCGCTGAAGTCCGGTCGAGCGATCCACGATAGCCCCCGCGACTCCTGATCCCGTCAAGATTTTATGATATGGATTTGGACCTTTCAAGCGCGTCGAGCTCGGTCGTAAAAGAAGAAAGAAGAAGATGAGGGCGGACGTGATGGCAATGAGTGCTCTCCGTCGCGGAGGAATGCAGGAAGTGAAGGCGAAAAGTGTGGCAGGATATGAAGAGAGGCGTGCGGTGGAAAGGGATTGTTGAAGTTGCGGAAGCTGGAGTTGGACGCTTATCGGCCAGACAGAAGCGTACATGCGTCAAGTTGTCAGCTACAACAGAGAGCACGTCGAGCAACATAAAACGCACCCAGCGAGTCCTTCCCTGTCCCATTTCTTCTTCCACTGTCTCACAACCTCTTTCCCGGTTGTCCAGAGCTTATCCCACTCGCCCTGCCCGCTCCCGGTGCTCATGGCGCGCTTCCTGGCCCCGGAAGGACGCACTTCACTCAGCTCCTCATCGCTTTCCTTACCAGCGTCCCCGAAGCCATTGACACTTTCCAGCCCGCCTTCTTCCGCAAGTCGCAAGTCCCGCTTCTCAGACGAGGCGTCGTCGCGCTGCATAGATGGCGAGGATAGAGGTGGGCCAACAGCACGTCGGTTGGCAGTTCGCGTAGCTTGTGGGCTAGTCATCCCGCTTGTGAGCTGCCTTGAGTGGTCGGTAGTCGTGTTGCTGGGCTTCGGCCGTGGAACGTTCGCCATCTTGTTGAGATTATAGCAAGAGGCGGGCTTGAAGTCAAGATTTGGCGCCGAGGTCAAGGCGGGCGTCGACGCGGCTAGGAGGGCTGCAAGCTGAGTGGTGTCGGTGGCAGTGGTTCCGAAACCTTCGTCGAGGCAGCAGTACACTCGCCAAAACGGATGCTATGTGAAAAGAGATAGATAAAGTGCAAGAGGTGGCTTCCGCTATTGCGCCCTTCGATCCTTTTGCGAGCGCGTCCCGACGATCTCGAAAAGTTGTCTTTCGCATGCACCGCCGCAACCCTTTTTCCTGTGACTTTCTCTGGCGTTTACTCTTACGCACCCACTATCGGAATAGTATGCAATGAGTCACCATGCCTTCTGGATTATACCGTGGATGCCACAGTATGAGATTACTTCGACGTACTTCGCCGTCGAACGCCAACTCGAACGAACGCTGCCCGCCATCTTCTGCATCCTCTTCGCCGAGCCCGCTTTTGTGCCATTCCTCCAAAGTGGCTCTTCCCGACCTTTTGCGACATTTTGGCCGTAGGTCAGCTTTTCCGCTTTCATTCAATGGAGACACCCCGTGTAAGCCAAAAAATTGCCACTGATGACCACTGAATGCCTGACTCCGAGGACTTGGTAACGCCGGATTTCATGGGGTCCGCTCTCTGTAAGAGCTACCGTTCTGCTTTAATTAGGCAAGATCCCATGATTGTTAGCTTCGAGAGTTGCGATTTCTTTATTCGCCGTACGAAGGTCGCCGAAGAGCCTGAGAGGTCGCCCTTCGCGGCTTGCTTTTGACGTCGACGAGGCCCGACTTCCGAGCCCTACGCTGGAAATAATGGCCATATCAAATGCCTCCTTGATATGAATACTTACGCTGAATTGACGTATGAAGGCATTCTCCAGCCAGGGAGACGCCAAGTTTGACAAAGGCTCGATCGACGCCACTGACTCGGAAGCGCCAGAGGTGCCAAGTGGTGCAACGGGCGGTAGAAACTGCAAATAGCTGAGAGGTAGATATTCCAGGTGTCCCGTCAGCTAGAACCTAAAATCCTTGTTGCCGAGGGTCGAACAGCGGCGACGTTGCGCACGAACTGACAGGCGGCTTCAGCGCGACCGCAACGTTACCCGCCTTCTGGAAACCGCTTTTACTTGTGACACTGCCGGTTCAGAATTTTTTAACGGAGATTCATGAAACAAGGCAACCAGTAGGGGATTCAAATTCGTAATACGCACCTGAAAAACTAAGTCCCAGTCCGCCGCTCCGTCCGGAAGAACCGGTTGATCCGACGCTGAAAGAAATTTGACGTGCGCAAGGCGAGGCCTACGTTCCCTACGACACCGAGCCGGATAGACTTTGATCATGGACGTAAGCTGCTCAGTCGTAACTAAAGGCCTAATCGAACGCTGGAGCTGACTCTTTCGTGCCTTTTTCAGGCCGCTTACGTCCAAGGCCTTCACGCCGCTCTCGAGCAGAGTATCGCTCCTGACACGGCAGTCATCAAGGCTGTACGTCCGTTTACATGGGTCTTCGCCACAGAATAAGAACTTGATACCTCTCCATTCGCTTCATAGGCCACCGTTCAGCTCAACACCGTCTTCTACACCAGCGCGCAGTGCGTTCCGGCACTCTTCGAAATTGGATCCACTAGCCCAAACGCTGGCGTAAGTCTCATGCGGGCACCGACTTTGGTCACGAGTTGGGTTGTCGGTATTGGACTTCAGGAATGGAGAAGCCAGAGTGGCTGAGGGGCGTGGCCATGAACGCGGAGGCGGACTTTCAAAACACGAGCGTGATTCACGACCCGGCGCTGACCCAGCTCACTCTCGCAGATCCGGCAATTGGCTCTCGTCGAGCTCCGCAAGCGTGTCTCTGCTAAGAAGAGTAAGCAATGGCTCGCTCAAGTCCCCGCCACTCGTGGTGCTATCAAGGGCCGACTGCTCGAGATTATCGTTTCCGAGACCTCGTGCGCTTTCCTCTTTTCTGTCCGCAAATTCCACGGAGTAGCTTCCTGACCCATCTAACGTCTTACAGAAGTCAAACTCGTACCGCCGCCACCCGTTTCGCCTCCAGTCTCGCCTCAATTGAGCTCCCCGAAGGTCAATGGCCAGAACTCCTTCCCTGGCTCTTGGCCCTTTCAGCGGACGCCGTTGCTGCTAAGCGTGAAGTCGCTCTTCAAACAATGTACATGCTCCTCGACACTCTCGTCCTCACCCCGACTAAGCCCGGAGGAGGCATCGAGCACCACATCTCCGAATTCCTTGTACTTTTCGGCAAGACGCTTCAGGACCCCGAGAGTCTCAGTGTTCGTGTGTGGACTGTCAGGGCTCTTGGAAAGCTCTCAGAGTTTATTGAGCCAGATGAGGCAACCGAAATTGTTCGTTCCTTCCATTTTCGCTTGCTTTCTTTACGAAGGCGCAGCGTCTTGCGAAGTGCATGGTGTTCATAGTAACTCTTTGCTGCAGGCCGGTTTCCAAGCGTTGGTCCCCGGAATCGTCAGCGTCATCCAGCACTCCCTCGAGGCCAGCGATGAGGCTTCTGCCAAATCTGGATTGGAGGTGATCGAGGGACTCACCCTTGCGGTACGCCTCTTATTTTTCGAGTCTCCGCTGCCATTCTGATCGCGCTCCATACACAGGAAGCACCTCTTTTCGGTCCCCACCTTGTCAACCTCGTTCAATTCTTGATGAACGCCGCTGCCAACCGGGCTTTCGAGAACGACCTCCGCATTATGGTTCTCAACTGCCTGTTATTCACCGTCAAGATGTGCGTAAACGTTTCCCCAGGACCGGCTTCAGAATCTGATGGGATTGTCTTCGCAGGAAGAAGGCCGTCATCCAAAAGCTCAACCTTGCTGGAGCCATCATCACCGCTCTCCTTCCCATTGGCGCCGAGCCCGAGCCAGCAGATGCTGAGGAGGACGTCCCCGCCCGCACCGCCTTCCGCGTTATCGACACCCTTGCGACCTCCCTTCCTCCCGCCCAGGTCTTCCCCCCTCTCTTCGCCCAAGTTCAGGCGCTCGCCGCTTCGCCCGACCCAGCCATGCGCAAGTCGGCCATCACCGCTTTCGGAGTTGTTGTCGAGGGATGTTCCCTATTCATCCAGCCCCACCTCGAGACTCTTTGGCCTTTGATCCAAGGAGGTCTTAGTGACCCCGAGGTTATGGTTCGCAAGGCTGCCTGCTCCGCCCTTGGCTGCCTTTGTGAGATGCTCGACGAGGATTGCGCCAAGCAGCACGCTATGCTTCTTCCTGTAAAATTTCTTTTTTTTGGGGAAAGAGCGTAAATTTCTGACGCCGTTCTTACCGACAGCTCGTCTTCAAGCTCATCGGAGACCCAGAGACCCAGAGGTCCGCCTGTGTCGCGCTCGACTGCCTTCTTGAGGTCCTCGGAGACGACATCGAGCCCTACATCCCTTCCCTCATGGAGTCGCTTCTCCAACTCCTCGCCTCCGCCCCTCTCAACCTCAAGGGCACAGTCGTTGGTGCCATCGGTTCCGCTGCCCATGCTTCCAAGGCCAAATTTGCGCCTTACTTCCAGGCGTCAATGGACCACATTGTTCCTTTCCTTCTCCTCACCGAAGAAGGAGACGAGCTCGACCTTCGTGGAGTCGCCCAGGACACCGTCGGAACCCTTGCTGAGGCAGTCGGCAAGGAGGCGTTCAGGCCTTACTTCGCACCTCTCATGACCGCCGCTCTCGAGGCAACCGCCATCCCCAACGCGCCCCAACTCAAGGAGTGCAGCTACATCTTCTTCGCCGTCATCTCCCGCGTCTACGCCGAGGAGTTCCAGGCCTACCTCCCCACCGTCATGCCCCTTCTTCTCGCCGCTCTTGGACAATCCGAGATTGACGAGAGCCTTTTCCCCAGTAAGGAATTTTACTCATTCCTTCAAATTAGACACTTACCGCTATACTACCAGGCGGAAACGACGGAGATTACGGAACTGGTGTTGACGATGATGACGAGGATGGAGAGTTCGAGGATATTGACGAGGACCTCGATGAGGACTCCGACGAGATGTTCAACGCCTCCACCGCTATCGCCATCGAGAAGGAGTGTGCCGCCGACGCTATCTCCGAGATCTTCGCCCACACCAAGACACCTTTCCTCCCCTACATCGAGCCTGTCGTCAGGGCTCTTCTCCCAGGCCTCAAGCACCCTTGGCACGACGGTATCCGAAAGAGCGCCGTTGCCGCCCTCCTCGGATTTATCAGCACCTTCCACGAGATGTCAGACGCAGGGAAGTGGACCAAGGGCAGCTCTGGCGTAAGTGATCTGGAGAAGTCTAGAAATTGGACCCGCGTGCTGACCTGGAAAGGTGATAATAAACAGTCTTCGCTCCAAGCGAATGTCAAGCAGCTCGCTGGCGCCATCCTTCCGGACGTTATCGAACTCTGGTCGGATGAGGAGGAGCGAGATGTTGTCAACGAGCTTTGCAACAGCTTCTCCGCCGCTCTCATGATCGTTGGCCCCGCCCTTATTGTCCCCGAATGTGAGTTTGCAGTTCCGATGATTAAAGAACGCCACTGACCTCACGCTCCACAGACGTCGAGCCAATCTGCACCCACCTTCAGGAGATCCTCCAGCGCAAGGCTGCTTGCCAGATTGATGGTGTTGAGGACGACGCCAACATCGCTGCCGGAGAGCAGTCCGAGTACGATGCTGCCCTCATCAGCGCTGCGATGGACCTTGTTGGCACCCTCGCCTCCGTCCTTGGAGCCGACTTTGCTCAGCTCATGCCGATGTTCCAGAACGAGATGACCCAATACTACGTTGGTCTCTTATCTTCTGATGAGTGACCTCAGTTTCTGACGTTTATATTCGTCACAGGACCTCGAGCGCTCCGCTGGAGACCGATCAACCGCGATTGGTTCCCTCGCCGAAATCGTCAACGGACTCGAGTCCGCCGTCACTCCCTTCACCGACGCTCTCTTCCCTCTCTTCCTCCGATCCCTTGCCGACCCCGAGGCCGAAGTCCAGTCTAACGGTGCTTTCGCCATGGGCTCCCTCATTTTCCACTCCCAAACCGACCTTTCTTCCCAATACATGAACATTCTCGGAGTTCTTCACCCTCTTTTCGCCCCCAACGATGACCGAAAAGCTGAGAATGCTCAGGACAACGCTTGTGGATGTGTATCTCGCATGATCCTCAAGAACATTTCTGCCGTTCCCCTCGACCAGGTCCTCCCCGTCTTGATCCAGGCCTTACCGCTAAAGCGCGACTTTGCCGAGTCTGAGAAGACTGTGAGCAACACACTTCCAATTCTTTAGACCATCAATGGGTGACTTACTTTCATCTTGATAGTTCGCCGCCATCTTCGAGCTCTTCCGAGCCGAAAACCCCATCATCCTTGCCAACCTCGACCACCTCCTTAACGTCTTCGCCCACGCTCTTGCCTCCTTGTCAGAAGGCTTCTACCCCGGTACCGACGGTGCTCAAATCACCGAAGCCACCAAAAACGAGGTCGTCGAGCTCCTCAAGGCCATCAACGCTCAACAACCGGCAAAGATCGCGGCCGCTGGATTGACACCATACCTGGCCTAGATTTTCTCCCCAGCCCAGATCTTGTCGTTACCTTCCGTTTACATCTACACTACTAAAAGGACTTAACAAAGGACTTATTCCCCTCATCCACCCTGCAACTATATACCCTCTACCATTTTCCCCATCCCCTCTTTCTGTGCCTCCTTTGAGAATGAAAATCACACGTAGACGAATCTCTCTGTCCTTGGAGCTTGAGTCTCGACTGTATCTTTTCTCGAAAGGTCTTGCTATATAATAGTTCTCAACTGCCGGAGCGGAGGATTGATCTGTATACCCGCTCTGTAGCTTAACGCCCGAACGCCACGTCGCTGGCGCTTCTCTCCATCACGAACCCAAAAAAAATACGTTGGCCTCTTCAATGAGAACGAGATGCAACGTGGAGGCCCGAACCCGGGATTGAACCGGGGACCTCGCCCAAGTGTTGAGGCCGGAGACGATGTGAGACGTCACTGACCATGAACCCTAAGGGCGAATCATACCGCTAGACCATCCAGGCTTGTAGGAGACCCACATCATAGTACATTTGGATTCTGATCCCGTTCTCGTGAGATGCATGCTTGCAGTCGCGTCTTCAGTGGCCATGTGAGACTGGATGTGCAAAGAAACGGGTTACAGCGAAGAAAACGACGTCCCAGAGATAACCGATGGCGCGAAGCCTAAAAAACGTGGAATGCCAAAAATCTCCCTCAAGACCAGTAAGTAAGTACATCGAACGGTTTCATCCAGTCGCCTCGAGGCGTCTCAACTCAGTATTGAGCGCTTCCACTCGTCCCAATAAACGACCTTTGCCGTCTGAAGTGCTTCCGACAAGATTCGCCAGTCGACGCAGTCGCGGCTCGATGGCTTCCTAAGAACGTCCAGACTATCAGCGATTCATCTTTACGATAACTCATAAGGTCTGGAATGTTACCTTGGTCACATCCGAACCTCCAGCAGCAGAGCTCAGGTCCACAGAGGCGGAAGACAAGTCGCCGATAAAAGTATGTAGTCGGCGCGTCAACTGTCCCCGAAGAAGCATCAACGACCCTCTCCCTCAGACCCGATAAGCTGTGGAAAAAACTCACGTCAACCCTCTTCCTACTAGTTCTCCACCCAGCTTCTTCCACCGCCAACCTCCTCCCCACACCAGCTCTCGCACGCTGGACTCCAAGGAGGTCGGCTCGAAGTTGTTTGGCTGCTGAACGAGCGGCGGAGACTTGGACGGTACGAGCTGAGAGGACTGAGATTTGGTCGGACTGTCGGATGAAATCAGACTTAGTGAGG
>JASZXU010000806.1:0-13960 GCA_035521515.1 Phenoliferia sp. Uapishka_3
GAGTGTAAGGGAGAAATATGGGAAGGGAGAGGGAGAGGAGGAGAGAGGCAAGGAGGAGGGAAAAGAAAAGGTGGCGGTGAAGGCGAAGGGGAAACGAGTGGCGAAAGAAGTTAAGGTTGAGGCAGAAGTGGAAGTGGAGGAGATTATGGAAGGGGAGTCAAGTAAGAGGCCTGCGAGGTCGAAGAGGGCAAAGGTGGCTTAGAGACAATGTTCGAGCCAGGGAGGACAATGAGAGGTGAATGTGAACGCAGGGCATCCGTTCGACGTCGGGTAGAGTAGATAATGTTCCGTATGTTGACTCCTTCTTTCCGTCGGTTGACACAAATCTGATTTCAATGGCATCCGCAGATTGTTGTTATTTATCCCGTCTAAATTGCGTAACAGAACTTGTCGCCTTCACTATGTACGCATTCTGAAAAGCAATATCCTAACAAAAAAGAACTGGCTTTGCGACCTCAGCGGTCCTGGACAATCAAGATCAAGAGTTCCTTGACATCAGACTCCGCGAGAGGGCATCAGCGCGAAGCAGCCGACGTCGCAGGAATCCAACTCCAAGGTTTGTCTTGAACCCTTGTCTAAATACCAACTGTCTGACAGCGTCGACCTTCAACACAGGAGGGGCTTTGGCCGAGCGGTCTAAGGCGCCAGCTTAAGGTGACTCCCTGCTTCCAAATGCATTCTTGCGTTGGAGATGGTTGAAACCTCGCTGGTCAGAAATGGCGTGGGTTCAAATCCCACAGGCCTCATCATTTTTGCCACGTCAACGAGATTTAGAAGAGCAAGAGGAGTCGAGACGAGCTGGTGGGAGGCGCGGGCGTCGGGAGTGGGGACGTCGCTGACGCCCTGGAGCAGTTCGCGCCTGTTCCTTGGACCTTTTGAAAATTTTTAGGCAGCAATTGTGTCCTCATAAGATCGTCAACTTGTTTAAGAAGGTAGAGCTCTCAGTTGACGACGTGACTTGGAGCCGACATGGAGACTCCACACAGCACCCTCACTCTCCATAGCTCAGTTTGGAAGAGCGCAAGACTGTAATCGTTTCCAAATGTTCATCTTGATGTCCGCGGTTCGAGCCCGCGTGGGGAGATGATATCTTGCAGCCATTTCATGAAATGCATGCTATGAGATCACCTTTTTGGTGCGGCGTCAAGAGAGGAAAGCGAAGCATTGGTGGCGGCGTGCAGACCACGTGATTAAATCTCACTCCATAGCGCATCAGCTACATACGCAAGGTTCCTTTTCAAGCTCTGGAGGAAGATAGAATGCACTTTGTTGCTGTCAGCGCAGACGAAGGCACTCTGGCGTAGAAACTCGCGTCAAGGCAAGAAAAATGCAAAACGCGCATCAAATTTTCTAGTCACACATGGAGCCACGCCAAATCCCTTCACACCCAATCAAAGTGGCATATCATAATCGTTCCTGTGCACATAAATCACTCCCTCGTTTTTCGCAAGCGCTTGGAGAACTGGAAGTGTGCTGGATGAGTTTTTGTCGCTCACCGAGACCAACTTCTTGAAGCGCCCTCGTGCCGTTGTATTCAAAGACCCCAGAAGCTCGGTTATCGTCACCCAATTCCACCAAAAGTTGTAGACTCCGATCAAGAGTACTTCGAGGTGATCGAGACCCGCCACGAGTTGAGTGATTTTGCGAATAGAGTATCCATGCATGCCGAGGTGAAGGCGTCTCAACTTCGGGAGATAAGGGAGGACTTGGTCCATGTAAGGAAAAGATCCTTAGTGATTGTCGATAATCCCGAGGTATACAAGGCTAGTAAGCCCCTGCAGAAGGGCTAGAAGGTCGGCGCGAGGACACTGGTGTGTTTGTTCGATCCTCAACGCAAGGTGTTGAAGGCTTTGAAAGCTCGAAAGAAGTAGGATATTCAGGCTCCCGATATCCGGATGGTGTACCTCGATGTGTCTGTAAGCTTTAGCGCTAAAGGAGCTGGGATACTGTTCAGGATCCAAGATGACTCTGGTGGCGCACGCAAGGACGAGGGTGTGAAGAGCCGGCCACTCGCCAACAAGACTGAAAATGCTTAGAGAATTAGCCGGAACTTGGAAAGAAATCAGGACGGTACATACTCTTGGAAGCGAGAGTATTCGGTGTTCTTCCTGTCGATGAATTCGAAAGCCTCGAGCTTGCGACACGACGTTTTCATAGTCTCCATCATAGCATCTCCAAAGTGAGAGGGTTCGTTTCGCCAGTGAGGCTTCGGAGTCAGCCTTAGTGATCTTATATTCTGGCAAAGAGTGATGACCTTCGCAACTGAGTTATCCTCGTAATAGCTCAGCACCAGACCATCGACGCGACTTGCGACATTGGGGTTGCGAGCCAGCATCGTGCGGAGTTTTGAGACCTTTCGCTTGCCGTTTGCGACGAGAATTCTTGAGCGCGGAGTAATTTTCACGGTTTGATAGAAAAGTCGATTGACGAGCGCCGCGGTGTGGAGGAATCGCTGCGCCGTTTCAGGGTCGCTGTCGGTGGCGAGAGTGAGTATTTCGTAAAGAACGTCGGCTGGAAGGGTGGGTAGAGTCTATGAGAGAAGTTGAGGTTAGCGTCGCTGCTCGCAGGGTGCTTTGCTCGACCACTTCACTATTTTCCTGCGATTAGAATTGGACGTCGACCGGAGTTCGCGCGAACTTGAACTTGAAGCTCGTGACTGTGAGGGTACGGAGGAAGGCATTCGCAAGATTGGGAATGATGAGGTCCCTTATCGGATGAGTCAATAAGTCGCCTTTTGAATCAATCGAAGGTAAAAGTTGTGGTACGAATTCAACGATGCGAAACGTCCGAATCCACGGAAGTGGTGGCTTGCCAAGGGGCCTACCGCTAGATCTTCACGCGCTGTCGTCACCCCTTCGAAAGAAATTGGCCTTGACGCAGATCCTCCGGACGTTCAACATTCCCCACAACTCCCCACGAAACAAGCTTTTTGGATTCTCTTGCTCATTGGACTCACTGAACGGGCAGCCATCTTCTCCTTCCTCCTCCCTTCGGCTTGCTCGAGTGCATCTCTCAGTGGCGCCACTCGCTGACTCCTCTCCAAAAATGACCCCGAAGACGGAGCCGCAGCCGGAAGCGTCCACTTCGACTCTACCGACCTTCACACCCGACGGTACCGACTCCCCAGAAGCTCCGACGGCGAGTGCGGCCGGCAAGACGAAGCGCAAGAAGGTAATAACCTCCTTACGTTCGTCGAGGCGCACGATATCTTAGCTGATCAGGTGTTTTGTGCGTAGCTTCCTAGTTGCGATTCGTGCAAGCTGCGACGGGTACTCTGTATTCCTCAGCCGCCGCCGACGAGCTGTCCGAGGTGCAAGGAGAAAGGCATTGTGTAAGTCGTTGCGCTGTGTCGCGGCGCGCGTACGGTCCGGAGCAGTTTTGCGACTTTCGGACGGCAGCCAGACATGCAGGAAACGAAGGCTTAACATGAGGTCGCGAGCCGACGCGTTTTCCACCCTCGAACATTGTGTTTGATCATTTGGAAACGCGCGCTGACCACGACCGTCATTCCTCTGGACACAGCTGCACTACGACCCCCGTAGTCCGACGAAAGCCAACAGGTCGCACGGGAAAACGTATTGAAGAAGCTCGGTGCGTTTGTGCTTCTTCCTCTATGCCCCGCTTTCCCCCATTAACTAACCGGACCTGGCAGAGCGACGTTCGGTATTGCAGATGGGAACCTTACTCTACCACCAAACGCACCATGGATCCCTTCCAGGATACAGCCGAGAGTTGCCATTGCGGCCAGACCTCCGAGTGTGACGCCCCATCTTTCTTCGGCGGATCTGGATGCGAGGCTTGGGCAAGAGGTGCTTAGTGGGGATCTTGTCGCACACTTGATTGATCGTAGGTTCCCCTTCCTCTTTATCAACAGAAAAGCTCACTCGAAAATTTGCAGTGTATCAGCACGTTCCACAATCTTGGCTGCCACTCATCCCTCGCGGTCGACTAGCCCTTCTTTTCGAATCCTCAAACCGACACCTCGCCGCCCTATCCCCACAAACCGAAGTTTTGGTTCTCACAATAATAGCCCTAACCTCCCGACTCTCCTCACATCCCGTCATAATCGGACCAGGTGGCGACCCAGCGCCAGATTTCGAAAGCTTGACGCCTGCTTATCTGTTACTTGAGGGTCGACGAGATCTGGGCGAGTTCGGAAGAAGGAGAGAGAATGTGTGCGAGGCGTTGAGAGAGAAGGCAGTAAGAGCTGCTTGGGAGAGGGGAACGTTGGTAAATAGCTCCGAGGAGAGTATGGCAGCTTGTCATCTGCTGGAAATGCTGGAAGGGAGTGAGTCAATATCTCATCACGGAAATGCAGGCAAGTGCTGATAGCATCAAACTGCGAAAGGGAATGATCCGAAGGCTGGGAAGCCGTACGGTAGCGCGTTTGTGAGCCATCTCAGGACGCTTGTTGATGAGAGTGATCAAGGCGGAGCGCCGCAGATCATGAATATGCCATTGGGATGGAGTGCTCTTATCGTGAGCGCTTTCAGACTGAATTTCCTCGTCATACGGCAAGCTGATGGGATGTTTGATGCTTAGATGCGCGAGGCTTTGTTCGCTGCCAACGCTGGGCGAACGTCGCACTTGTGAGTGGCTGGGTCCAACGACGTTTTAGATGAACTGTACTCAAATCTTTGTCGAAACAGCGCTGCCGCAGATGATCTGCTTTTATGTGGTCCTGTACCTCCATCAATCGACGAAGCGCTTTTAGAAACCGTGGACGACGTCGACGTCCGAGATTCAGTCACCTTATTCTTCCGCCCTATGCGACCCTGTAAGTATCAGTCCCTTCCCAGGTCTGAGACTACTCATCAATCAATCTCGTTCAGATACATACCACATCGCACGGCTTGCCCGCGAATGCTCCGACCGAGTTAGTGGCAGTGCGTCTCCACTGTCTCGTTTTAACGCTGCTGAATAACCCGTCTGATCTCATTCCGGCCTTTGTCAAATCAAAGCTCACGCCAGGAAACAACCTCTTGATGAACGATTCGTCAGTAAGCTCCTCACGCAACTCGACTCCCTCTTCCAGCTTCTTTCAATCCTCGACGGACGAATTTCCTTCGTCCTCTCCGCCGCCGCTACCTCTGCGCATGCTCTTCCTGGCGAGTTCGAGACTCAGAGACAGTATATCATGCGAGCTTGCATTTGTACGTTCTCCTGCCTCCGTGCTCTCGAAGCAAAGGCACTCATTTCCGATGCTTTTTCTGTCAGACACCCTCCAACTAGCCTGGTCATCACTCTCCCTCCCTGTCTACACCGATCTCCGTCGTCGAATAGCACTCCTTAAAACGGGTCCTCCGTCCACCTCCGCCGACCGTCGTCGAACCCGAGAACGGCTCGAGCTGCTACTACAGCAAGTCTACAGAACAACAATCAAAGGAGCAAGAATGGTTGCGAGTTGTGTGCATGGAGCGCCGAGTTTGGCTTTCTTGACGCATTTGCATCAAGAGAGGTTGGAGAGCTGGATTGAAATTTTGTTGGAGAGCAGGGCGGTCGAGGATGGAGGGGAAGGTATCACACGAGCAGAGAAACAGAGTGATCTGCAGTGGTGAGCCACACATGTCTATGCCCAGTAAATCTTGAATGCTGATCAACTTGACTGGATACAGGATGCTCGACGGAGTCAAAAACATGTCTTGGTCGTGGACCGACAAATCCGACGTCGTCACGTCGCTCGAATCCGGCATTGCTCAAATGTCGCTCTCCTCCCCTCCACCAGCACCCGATCAATCATCCATTCCAGCTCAACCCTTCGACATAACCGCCGGCCTTGATTTTAGCGCCTTCTTCCCCTCTGCCTCCGGTGCCGAACAAGTTCTAGGTGGAGCAGGAATTGCTTCGCAAGGCTTCGATTTGGAGGCTATGCTCTCTTCGTCGATGTTTGGTGATGCGAGTTTGGCAGATATGAGTGTCATGGGAGGGATGTCGACGGATTATTTGGCTGGGTTGAGGAATAGAGCTGGGTCAGGGGTCGGGACAGAAGATGAGTGGATGAACACGGAGATGTAAATTGAAAGAAGTGCAGTGTCATCATGAGAAGCGGTCTACATATCGCTTCCTCCCTTCGCCTCCCCGTCGTTCACCATTTTTTCGCCGCCGACGCTCTTACGTCAAGCTGGCTGGACGTCCCCCGCAAATCGAAAGTTCGCACGATGACGAAGTGCCACAGGGCCAGATCCTCACGATGTACGGACCAATTATCGAACCCCGACGGCACGTAACCAATTCCCGCCCTCCACTGCCGCTTCGTGACTCGCGAGCTTTCGTGATGACCTTTGCCTCCACAGATCTCCCAAATTTCGGAAGATATTCTCTAACATGAGATCATATGCTCCAAAACCCTTTCTCTCCCTGTCACCGTTCGAAAGACTTCGGAAAAGTACGATGCTGTCGCGCGGAGGGTCGAGAGGATAGTCCGAAGCACATCTTATGTGCAGAAGCTCACATCAGAATCCTTTGGGAAGACTGGATCGCTTTCACTTTGTGAAGCAGGGAAGGCGAGACGGATCTGATGAGCACGCCCGGTACGTCCTTCATCAACTTAATCTTCGCTAGCGGACGCTCTGTTCCACCAATCCGAAAGTTCCGTCTGCACCATGCTCATCATCTTGAACCTTCGAGCGCAACACAGCATATTTCGGGGCCAATGGCACCGACAAGATGTTCTACCTTCGCGCAATTCCGCCTGGTGGCGTTTGTTCGCAGCCTATAGCTATTTACTTGGCTCTTGAAGCTTCCTATCCTTTCCTTCATACCATCGCCTGCTAAATATTCTGGCATGAGTTCGAACGAAATACAAAGTCGAACAAATGGTGTCTCCTCCCAGGTCGACATCACCAACCACGCGGCACAAGTCCACCAATGCAACCTCTGCTACCGCACGTTTTCTACGGCTCGGGGGCTCTTGTTTCACAGGGTGAGCGGCTCTCACTTAATCAATTGTCTTGGGCTGAAGTCCTTTCTCTTCCTTGTGTAGCGGATGATGCATCCTGTTCGTCGCTGAGCAATGCCGCCGAGCGTCGACTCCTTCGAAATAGGGTGAGCGGCTCTCGCAGCTGGTGCAAGCTTTCTTCTGACGTTCCAATGTTAATGAATCCTCCTCTAGTATTACACGAGTGAGGGTTGTTCACTGTACCGACGGATGGGGTTCGGTGGGTGCGAGCTTTCAAGATGTCCAATGTAAGGTTTATGCGGTGAGGATTCATGTTTTGTCCTCAGTCGAGTGAGGGGGTCTAGTAATATTTCCTTTTCCTTCCGTGCTTTCTAGACTGTCGATATCAGGGCCGCACGTCACAAGACGCCAGGCTACGAGAGATTGAATGGTCGAAAGTGGTCAACAGAAAAACAACCTCGAGAAGCACAGCACATCATTTCCCCAGTTCACGCGTGAATTCAATTCGTCATCACTTCAGCGGATTTTTCCACTCACAAAGCAAGTTTCTATGGTTAATGAACTGATGGTGGTCCGCCCGTCCAGAGTCCGCCGACAGGAAAAATTTACTCCGTCGCAGACAAGTGCTCTCCCCTTCAAAACCGGATATTAAGATTAAAACATCATGACAATCAAGGTCCAATCAGACTATTCGGGTAGCTCTGCCGCTGACAGGTCGCCGCACCTTCAGATTCCACCACTTGCTCCTGGAATTTATGGTCCATCGATTCATCTCCATCGATCACCTGTGCTCTTCTCACTACTCTGAATACCTGCACTCTGTTTCACTCGTCCCTTAGTATCGAAGCTTTGGTTCTCCCACAAATGGCTTCGCAAGCCAGGCTCGCCGCTCACTTTCCGGCAGCGAGACCCAACTCCTGAAGAGGTCTAAGGTGAATGAGCGGTGATGGTAGAAGAGGGATCTTGATTTTCAGAGAGTCGTATCCCAGTAGGACAAGATCTAGGGGCAAGCAGGGGACCACTTCACACGCGCTATCGTTCTCTACTGACTCGGACTGTAACCGGCAGTTCTGCGAACACTATGAGAAAAAGAACGGAAACTGAGAAAGACGTCGTCATAAACGGATTCCTCTTGATACCAATCAGAATTGACTCTTATGTGCCATTTCCCAAATCTGTTCGAGGCCTTCACCTGCAGTGCCGTTCTTTTGGCCCAAGTGGTCGGGCCCGAGTGACCTCAACAACTTCAGTTTCGTCGATGCCATGTCGAAAAAGGTGTCAAGACTTTCTGAGTCCGACAGACGAGATAAGGTGGAGAAACTAGATAGACCTAAATTTCAAACGCTGGTCCTTTTTACTTTGGACTCGGCGAGGCGTCGGCAAGGAGCAAGTTGGCGTTGCTCTACAAAGGTTGCGTGATGATGTTGATGGTTATCAACAGTGCCTTACTCCTCTTCGGGACGCTATGGATGTGATCGGAGCTTCTGTTGCTTGAAATGATAGGAACTATGCTTGTAGCTTGGGGTGACTTCGTGAGTATAACGGCTTACGGGGCTATCTTAAAGTTGGCTCCGATTATGGTCTGCATGAAACATTAGTAGCTGGGTGGGAAGAACGAGATCAAAAGGATTCTGGCTGCATGGACTGATGCCAAATGAAAGGATCGGGGCTCCCAAAAGGGACTCTGCTTCCAGGACCATGGAAGCACAAAAAGAGCGGAATTTATCTCCCCACGCGGGCTCGAACCGCGGACATCAAGATGAACACAGATTAACGATTACAGTCTTGCGCTCTTCCAAACTGAGCTATGGAGAGAGTGTGTAAGAGGGCAGCATCGTGTCGTCAAGACGTGACGCTCGTCGACCGAGAGCTGTACCTTCCCAACCGAGTGAAAGAAGAGATTGTGAGAACAAAACCTCTGCCCCAAGACGTTTGAAGGTCAAAAGAACCTGCTCGAGGGCGTCCGACGCGACGTCGCCACCGCCCTCGCCCGCGCCTCCCTTCAGCTTGTTTTGCCTCCTCGCGCTCTTCTGTTCCTCTTTGACGATAGATAGAGAGATAATGAAGCCTGTGGGATTCTAACACCGCCCTTGCGGACCAGCCAGCTCTCAAATATCTCCAACGCGAGCCTACTATCGTGCACCTGGGAATGAAGGTTCACCTTCGGCTGGCGCCTTAGACCGCTCGGCCAAAGCCCTTTCTGTACATGAAATAGGTCAGACCTCGTATGTATCGGGAACGCTGGATTTGCTGGTGAAGCAACCACGGAGCGGCGTCCACTGTGTGCTTGGACTAAGCGGCGTCTTGCTGAGCTCCAGCTTCGTGCGAAAAATTCCCTTTCCCCCGAGCCGGTGGAGCTGTTCGATGTCTGATCACCAGGAAAAGCTCACTAGCAGACTCTCTTGACTCTATGATGCTTTCAAAAACTAAACAGACAAACTGGAATCCACTACCGCCTCTTCCTCTCCCCACGCCTCAAGCGCCTCCATCGCCCTCACCCAATCTTCCTCCGTCCCAGTTTCACTAGTAAACCTCTTCTGCCCCGCAACTCCTTTCTCCACCGCCTTCAACCACGTAGAACCCAGCTTGAGTCCTTTCGCCCTCCAATCCACTCTCCACTTCTCCACAAAGTCGTCTTTCGGATTACTGAGGTATGGCGGCAGAGCAATCTGTGATCGTTGTCGAATGAGTGAAATAAAGTGATTTTGATAAGCTTCCGCGTCGCCGGGTGCAGTGAATTTGCTGTGTCATTGAACCGTTAGGGAGGAAAACTTTTCTTGGGCGAGAGAGGAGGACGCACTGCCCGATCTTGAAGGGGTCAAAACCAGCTTTTCGCACACCCTTCTCTCGGTCTTCCACTTCTTTCAAGACGTCTTCATGATTTGGAAGGAAGTCTTTTTGCGCGATCGCATGCCCAACGTACAGCCCTTGCGCATAGGCGTTCGCAGCTGCCGCGACAAAGTAAGAAATCCCAATGAATGCCAATCGATTGACCGGGATGTCGGCATCGCCCGCTGAGAAAAGATCGAGATGGAGAGGCCGTATGTACCTCTCGTTGGTGGAAAGTTTCTTGGCGGGAGGAGGGGCGGAGTGATGAGTTACGATAAGGTCCGACGTTAGGAAGGGTGCGAGGAGCTTGTAGCCTGTTGCTAGGTAAATCGTGACTTTCGCGGCGGAAAGAGTGGAGCCGTCAACAAAATGGATAGATTCGGGGGTGAAATGGGAGATGCGAGGTTTGACGATGGTGCCGTGGATTGGAGGGAGCTTGGGCGAGGTGCTTTCGGTTTGCGGGTCGAAGGAGTGGTAGACCTGAGTAATCATGAGTTCAGGTAAGGAAATAGCGACCAGTGATTTCATGGAAGACTCACCTCGTCTGCAAATTCAAGAGCTTGACGAGCAATGTCCCAACCACTCGCCCCGAAGCCAACGACCACCGCGACTCTTCCAACTAAATCCTCCGAACCACGATACCACAGCGAATGTTTCACCACTCTATCTCCTGTATTCCCCTCAGCTTCCCACCCCTCAACTCCCTTCCACTTTGGCGATTTCGGATGGTGGTAATGTCCATTCGCGACAATCAGATGATCCGTCTCCTGCTTCTTTGACTCTCCCGAATTTGTCGATCTGACAACAAGATCCCAAGCCTCGGTTCGGTGGTTCCAGCTAGCCTTAGTGATCTCGCTGGAAAAATAAATGTAGGGAGCTAGCTTTTGGCGTTTCACGACGGATTGGTGGTACGACTCGACGTGCTGGTGCTGAGGGTAGAGAGGCGTCCCAGGTGCAAAAGGAAGGTTGGGGAATGTCACTGAGGTAGTAGATTGGGTTAGCTTGGTATACATTTTTTTTTTAGTAGAAGAGAGACTGACTGGTCGGAACCGGAGTGTTGGTTTTGAGCAGGGGGTACAGAGGCGACGCTGGCAAGTGGGGTGGCGGAGGCGGCGTTGGGTCGGGAAGCCTGTCGACATATCTTTCTCAGCAAGGTAGAAATTCGCTTCGATGTAAAAAATGGCTTTACCAGACACCTCCAACATCCGCCCGCGACTCATACAGTGCGATGTCCCAACCGTCCTTGACACTTTCCGGCAAGTCCAACAGTCCGAGCAAAGCACCCAACCCAGCGGAACCTCCACCGACGATAGCGATCCTAGTCCGCTTTCCGGTGGGTGGACTTGGAGGTGGGACCGGAGCCGAGGAGAACGGCTTAAGCGGCTCTGGTGATGCCATTTGAGAGGATACGCTATAATCGAGAAGGTTGGATGAGGGAACAAGAGAAGCAAGGAGCACTGAGTAATCCGTTTGGTGTAATCATCAAGGAGTATCGGTGGATGGCGCCAGATTCACGCAAGATTGCTCTGACTAACCGAGCGAAATCCGAGGTAGGTCTCCGACGTCGCGCCGAGTTCACACCTTCGGAAAGATGGCGCAGGCCTGGATCGAAAAGCACTCATCAGGTCAACTGTAATGCGGTACAAAGATGGACTACGTGCGCACATTCCATATCGTCGCCGCTGTTACATTGACTTTGCACTTCCAGAATGTGAGACGTGCGAGCACGACATCAGGGAGCTCCATTGCGTCGCGGAAACACCATTCTCGGCAAGCTCGTAACCCGGCCCGTTATCATCACGGATCTCCTCTTTTCCAGCTTCCAACAACTTCGCTGAAGTTTCGGTCACAAGCGCAGGTCCGCCACCCAGCCCGTTTATTGGAAGACCTCGGGATAACTCACGATACAAAGGATTCGAATTCGGTCGTTCAGGAATAAAAATCGAATCCCAAACGCTAGATTCTGCATCAGCTGTACAACATCCGTATCTCGGCCCGCTGCAGCCCCACATTCGCGACAGCACGTCGACTGCTAGCGCTCAGTGGTCTCCCCTGGTCGAAGCGTATTTGTCGCTCAATGCCTCCAGGCCACTTCCTACAGCTCCTCCTTCTCGTTCGTTTGCCCAGAACGCCTCGGCCTGCGCCTTGTCCTTTGCCTGCAGTGAGTCTCGGAGGATGGTCGAGTTGGCGGAGGCTTTGGCGAGGTGGACCTGGGCAGCGATATAATGTCTCGTTAGCTTTGGATGGAAATCAAAGTCTGAATGTAGCTCGCCTTGAGGGAGGTTTGGGTAAAGATGTAGCCCGCGACCGATGCCGTCAAGAGACCAGACAGCAAGGAGACGTTCTTGGACTGTCGAAAGACGCGGTGCGACATGAAAGCACCCAAGAATCCAGTGATTCCTCCTACTCCGACTCCATCAATTTGTGCCGACTTTCAATGAAGGAAAGGCGAAGGCAAGTCAGCGAGCGATCTCCAGCGTTGCCGAGCCAAAGTGGCCACTTACGCGTGTAGCGGCTCCGATTTGTTCGATAGTCAAGGCTTCAAGTGGGAGACCGGTGGGGTCTGGAGCTTTGGCGCGAATGGTACCGAGACTGGGAGTCGACATGTTCGATTTCGGATGATGGTGGGGAGAATGGATCGAGGCAAGTCGAAGTCGGACCGAGCTCCTCGGACGAAGCGAGCCATCGCAGTGTCCAGTACGCTGTTGAGCCTGTTGTGCACACACTGCTTCTCCCTCCACCTTACGTCCGTAGCAGCCAATCAACTTCCCGCTGCCGCATGTGCAGTGGGACTGTCCGCATCCCTTCTTCGATGTCAAAACAGCATCCGCCCGATGAAGCCTCAAGACACGCTATGCTGGATGCGCTCATAGCGCAGGAGAAGAACGGGAGCCGTGATACTATCTGCCAGAGATGTACTGGCAGGGGAGTAGGAAGGCGGAGAGAAAGAGATGGCGTGGTAGTTGGGACAGGGAAGGAGAAGGTGTCGAAGAAGTCCGAGTCGGAACTCGCTGTAGCAAGCACAAGTCGAAGGCGAAGGCAAATAGAGCACCAATTTTGGAAGAGATCACACGAAAAAAAAGCCACCTCGTTTCTGGTTTGTCTGTCGGGGTGTGTTGCTGTTTGAAAGCTTGTTCGGCTGACGGAGGACCAGAGGCGCAGATGAACTGTTCAAGTGTGAGTACTTCCGTCTTCGTTTCGTGCGCGTAGCTAACACGAAACGAAAACCAGATAAGTCCAGCCGTCGCACAGTTGCGTTCGTAAATGCGAACGACGTCCCTCCCCGGCGCTCGGAACCGCTTCGTGGATTTTATGGGCCGTACGTACCGAGGCTCTGAATGTGTTTGATATGGTCCATTGTTCTAACCTACTTACCAGCATGAGGATTCAGGGGTACACGAAGGGTGACAAGAAAGCGTCTTGGCTTGTATCGGTTCGTCTTGTTCGAGTCACTCACAACAGGTTGACCGGATATCCGAGCACAGCGGTTTTCACGTCTGTCCTACCCTTTCTCCTCTTCTTCCCCACACACCGTTCGAAAATCCGACGACGCACACCGACGTACAATGCCTACCCACCACGCCTTTGGGCTCTTCTACCTCCATGAAGCCCGCTCCGTTCCAATCAATCTCCTTGACGTCGCCGCTTTCGCCCAAATTAAAGACCTCAGCGCACAAGTCACGATCAAGCAAAGATATCAGCTTCCAAAAACCGTCACCCTCAATCATCCGGTCGAAGCCAGCTACACCTTCCCCATTCCGGCACGAGCAGCGGTTTCGAGCTTTGTGCTCGTCAAGCAAGACGGGACTCGCGTCATCGGCGTTGTACAGGAGAAGGAAGAGGCTAAGAGCACGTACAATAAGGCGAAATCCGAGGGGAAGCTCGCCAGCTTGATGGTTCAGGACACGCCAGATGGTAAGTTTTCCATCAAAGTCGCAATCGAAACTTGGCGCTGACTTCGTCCCTGCCTGTAGTCTTCACCGTCAGCGTCGGCAACATCCTGGCTGGCGAGACCGTCACGGTCGAGCTCGTTTACTCTACTGAGCTCACCGAAGATGAAGAGACCGACTCCGTTCGCTTCCACCTCCCCGCTCACGTCGGCGCACGGTACGGAGCGTCACCCGTATCCGCCCCCGCTGCCTCGAGCGTCTCCACCGATTCCTCATTCTTCATATTCTCTGCATCAATCGAGTCATACTCGCCCATTTCAAAAATCAGCAGCCCATCTCACAC
>JASZXU010000807.1:0-13950 GCA_035521515.1 Phenoliferia sp. Uapishka_3
CCTTACAATCCAACATCCCTTCATGAAGGGATGTTGGATTGTAAGGAAAGGCGAGAGGGAGATGGGTACTTGCGATGACGGGGTGGAGAGCGGCGAAGAGGGAGAGGTCGACTGCAGTTAGTGCGTTACCGACTAAGAAAGTTTGAGTGGAAAGTTCTGCTCACTTTTACTTCCTTTCGGAGAGCTGAGCGACCCTACACCCGCTACTTGACAGATCCTCCTGCTCACTTCCCTCGGTTCCCTCCCCTCCATTTCATCGCCTCTCGTTTTGTCACACTCCAAGCATCAAGAGGAGACGAGTGTGTAAGGATGATAGTCGAGTCAATGCTGAGGATCAGAGCTATTCAGTAGGGAAGAGGATTGACTGGGATGTCTCGGGGGGGAGGAGAAGTTGCACAGGATTAGGAGGAGGTGAGTCGCCTACAAACTGACGGAAGCATCGAAGAACTGGCCAGATCTAATCCTTTCTTTCTGACTCAGAAAATCGATCTCCTCGTCTTGACCCTGACTTCGGATTCTCCCAGCCTTAACGACGTCTTCCTCTCCATCTTTGATTCCCTCACCTCGCAACGCCAACATCCAATAGCAAAGATGAGGATGACTCATTCCTCCTTGCCGACGCCACTCTTCCCTAGGCTGAAAAGAACGGGACTTGGTTTGGTCGGGAGAAAAACACTCCGCTCGTTTCGACAGACGCCGGGAGTGAGAGTACCGATGAGGATGAAATTACCAATGAAAAGGGCCTCCTGACTATCTTATGCGTACCATGACAAGTGCTATTGATTGCACTATTGACTATAGATGAGATGTATATATTACCTGAACTCAGACAAAGAATTGAAGGGATCAATGGACGGACTTGGGTAAAAGTTCAGTCAGCAAAGGCCGGATTATCAAGCTCAACTAACAAAACTCTTACACAACTTTGCCTCCCTTGGGAATAACCTCAACTGATAACGGAGGAATCTGTCGCAGTACTCCACCAATAAATTTCTCCGTCTGCCAGTCGGTTCTGTTCAAGCGCTCGAATGTATCCTTGTACGCCTTCACTTTGTCAATATTCGTCCGCACTGGATCTCGATCGACCAGTCTCATCAACTCCAGTGCTGGACCCTCACAGCTTTCTCCTTTCACCATCCCCTCCAGAAATCTGAAGATTTCTATCGCAGGCGGCACATCCAACGATAATTGTCGGAGCATCGGAAAATTTGCCCCTCGAAGCGGACGTGAGCCTGTTGGGTCCACTGACTTGCGAAACGGACCCATTGTAAGTCTTTCCACTACTGTTCCTCCGAGACTTCGCCTAAGCATGCCCAAAGGTAGCGTGTCGTCCTGTAGTTCAGAATGAGAGGCGGCAACTTCGAAGATGAGATGGATTCCTCGTTGCGGAAGGATGTTGTGTGTAGGAGGTCGGTACATTGGTAGGACTGGGGTCGAAAAAAAATGGCTGGCTTCCGACCCTCGTACGTGTAGTAAAGCAAGGCGAGGCATTGTGGCGACCGCGGTGTGGAGGCGGCGGAGGTCAACATCACTCGTTTTGCGAAACGAGTTGTCTTCCATGCGAGTCCCGGCCTTGAACTCTTTGTATCTTGCGTGAACAAGCAACGCGAATACCAACGATCCGCGAGGTACGGCTCGTTTAGTGGTAGTGTCGCGGACGAGTGTTTCGGCCAGTCGCTGGATTTGACCGGAGTAGACCTCGAGCTCTCCATAGAACATTCCCTCCGACAGTGTGTGTATTCTCTTGCTGACCAGGAATACTGGTGCCATCCATTTCCATTTTGTTGCTGGGCCCGTCAAGATCTTTGTGCCAGTGTCGCTGCACACGGTGCGACTGTCGTCATCGGTTCGGGAGGCTACGTATGACTTGATGACTTTGATTTGGACTTCTTCCGGTAGGTTCGGAAATGGAAAAGAGGGAGTCGAAGCTGCTGTTGTATGCTGACGGTTTGTGTTAGCAAAGGTTGATGTCGCCGGGTCTGGTTGGGCTGGAAAGAAAGTCCAAGTCAGTCAGCAAATCCATAATTGGGGATCATTTTTTGGCCTTACTATTCAATGATGTGGCCTTGATATTTGCTGTTCTGATTGGATTAGCCGCATGCGCGGCCGGCGGCTGCGCCCAACCTTTAGGTCGCTGGGCCACAGGTGGCGAGTTTGGAGGCGCCGGAGCTCGCTTCTTGTTGGTGCTCTGGCTTGCAGTATTCATGAATGAAGCTGCTGGCCGGATAAAGAGGGGGAAGGGAAGTTGCTGGTACTCAGAACCCAACCCTTATCAAAATCAGGGGGTGCAGTGGCACCTACTTCTCCAGAAGTCAAAATCCTCGGACTACGGCCTGTATTTTTGCGTAGCGTGTCTCCGTCCTTCGGTCCCCTGTAGCTCAAATCTGGTAACATATGGAGATGTATTGAAGGAGAAAAGCGCGACAATGTGTAAGATGATCTGAGACAGGTGCGGACTCGAGGGCTCCGCACCCCAAGATAGCCACCACTCCGCACCCGCCTCCCGAAAAATTTTGAAACTACCGGCTGAAGGGCAAACAAGCTGCTCAGAGCTCAGATATTGCTTTCCTAGATACAAGAAGTGACTTATGACACTGCATGGCACTTCAAGTTGTGTTTTGATGGGAATCTAAAGGGTCCGCACCCCTCCGCACCCTGCGCGCCTGGGGGTGCGTGATTTTAAACACACCGTGAAGCAGCGCCTGCCCGCCGGGGCTGATGGGCCATCATCGCGACCCTGAAAGGTGGTGGATGTGCACCTTCCGCACCACCTCAGCACCCTGTCACAAGCTCTTCCTGGTGCAAAGTGTGTCTCTTCACTGCCTCACCTCTAAACCAAAGTCGCCGGGCTCACCGTTTATTCATCTGCAGATCAACCACGCTCACGCTGATCCATCACACCCCTTGGCAATCTGGTCGTCGTCAACGCTTCAACTTAGCCGATTCAAGCCCGAATCACATTTCAGCTCAGTCCTTGTAATGAATACATTGCCTTGGAGTTGGGAGACTTATAATAGACTGGATGATTTCACCGGTGGCGGATCGCCGGTGCTTGCGTAAAGGATGCATCCTGCTCGTGAGTCTAGAATCAGCGTTGCTTCACTCTCCAATCCTATGTTGGTAGGATACTTTGCATTAAGAGTAAGCTCGTTGGTTGAGGGTATTGCGAAGCCGGTGGGCACGGAAAACTGTTGCATGACCCAGTCATCCTCAAGGTCATCCTCGGCGATGATGCGGGATGGGGTCAAAAAAGAAGTATCTTCGGGTAGCTTCACAATTCCCGACGATGCACCATAGGAAACATCTAAAGCTTCAGAAAAGGATGACGAAAACTTTGCACCGATGCCTTTGAACTTGCGGCTGGGCATTATGAGTTTTACGGTCTACATCGACTTTGACAAAAGCGAGATAAGATCCAACGAAAAAGTGAATGAGTAGCCTCTCCAGATCGCCTTGCTGCTTGCTTCCGCTGCTGAGGCCATCATCAGCGAGGCTTCTGCGGCGCCGGCCCGGCTCCAACAAGTTTGAAAGCACTCACGGGCAGCACGTTCTCCCTTCTTCCTTCCTTCGACTCTCCGGGCAGCTCTTCTCTGATCCTGCGGAGCTTGCGAAGCCTTTCTTCCCTGATTGCATCCGCAATATTTTGTTCCTTCCCCCTTCGTTCGAGTTGCCTCCGGCGCGGGCCGTCGTAGCCGCCACTCTTGCTCTCCGCGACGAGTAGAGCTGCCATGCTCTTCATTTCTTCTCCGACTCTTTCCATCGAGCGCTGAAGCTCTTTGGCAGCTTCCCCGTCCAGCGCAACCGCCTCCTTCTCTGACTTCTCTCTCTCCGGTTCCGATCGAACCTCCTCCACTTTCCAACCTACCTCCGCGTCGCGTACCAGCCACCTTTTGATATGCATTGTCTCGATGTCTAAGGTGTAGGTCGACTCTGACCTCCGGAAGCGAAATGATCGCTGTTGGAAGAAGAGGAGACTGGGTATTGAGATGAGGGCGATGGAACCTCAAGGCGGACGCACCTGGGACCGAGTAGGAAGATCACAGGACGCTTGTAAGGCAGATGCTGGGTTTGAGAGTTTTTGGAAAGGGAGGAAGTCACACTTGAGCTTCAGGAGGGGGCGATAGAAGACGGATATCTTGAGGTACGCATTTGTAAAGTGAATCGAGAAGTTTGTGCCGCATTTGACCCCCGAAGTTGCTGTCAGGAGTAGCAGTATTCCTTGAGCGACTGGTCGTGTGAGTTCTGTCAATGGAGGGAAGTCGTCAACTGAGAAAGACGCACAAGTTCCGGAGCAGCGATCGACTTTATGACCAACGTCCATCGCCTTACCGTTTGCGAGAACGCGCCAAGGTCACTCTGCTTTATCCTGCATCCCGCATGCCATGATTTATTCTGCCGATACAACTCCGAACCTCTCGAGCCTTCGCTCCATAGCTTGGGTCGCGGCCACGGCCTCTCCCTCTCAGCGGCTGCCTCGAACGATTCCTCATGAATGACTATTGATAATTCACTCATCTATCTGTTCCCCCTCTCCTCTCTACTGGACCTTTTTCGATTCAACGGGTGCGGCAGCGACGGGCTCCTCCTTCTTCGGTGACATGAAAGAAGCTGGCTGTTCGAAGGGGCGCTTAAGGTCACCAGTAGCGGGTCGGCCAAGGATGTGGATTTGGAGGACCTGGTGGTTTGTTCGGTGATTTGTTCGGTGATTAGTGGCCGTCGAGGAAGGAGAAGGGGGAGACTGAGCGCACCTTGGACTCATAAAGAGACTTGAGAGGAAGGATACCTTGCATGAACAGAGGTTGAGTGTACTTCATGTAAAGGTGCATAGCCGCCATCTATTCAGTAATGGAGCATAATTAGTAAACTTCTTAGGCGAAAGGCAATTGCGACGAACGATGGCGACACCAATGAGCAGACCACGGACGGCCTTCGAAGTCTCTCCGAGGTCGTAGTCGCGGTTTGTTGTAGTAGTCATGGCTCCGGGTTCTTGTTGCTGTACGACGGGGTAAAAGATGAGCATAGTTGAAGGGGTCTATAAAAGGGTGGCGCCTGACCATGGGAGTTTTGGGCTCGACATATTTGAGAACCTTGGTGTCGTTCTTGCGCTTGATCTAAAAGGCGATAGACAAGTGGTTAGTTGACTATGTACGGAATGATGCTAAAAGGCGAAGCCAAGGCAGGTGTAAAGTATGAATTGATTCGAAGTCTCCGCCACCGCGGCTCCGCGAGGGGGCCGGGATGAGAGAAAGCGATAAACACAGATCGAACTTCCGGGCCTCCGCCGTCGCAGAACTTCGAATACTTGGGTCCCAAAGGATCAGAAGGTTCCAGAAGCCAGATGTCCGACACCAAGACGCAACCCAGCATCGCACTTTCCAGCTCGCTCTTCACTCCGCGCTCCTCCGCCTCGCTGTATCAAGTCCAGAGCCGAAATTCGTCCACAAGATTCGACTTCCCCAATCTGAATCTGAAGTGAAAGCGGAGGAGAGGGGGCGGTCCCTCCCTCGAGATCCAGTGATCCAATATTGGGCACGCGACTCGCTTGCCTTCCTTCCTTTGTTACAGGGAGTCTATGCATCCCTTCCGTACTCTGCACATATGATTGAAGCACGATGGTGAGGTATTGAGCTCCGCCTACGTAGACGAAGCTCGAGCTGGTAGCACTTGCTAAGCGCTGACTGCGCCGTTTCACTACCAGCCGTCGCGCACCAGTTCGGCCAACGTGCAAGACGATTGCCCTCATCTAGTGAGCTGATCCGCGTCTCTCCAAAGCATCAACCCGTTCTGCAGATCTAGCAGGCCGCGGATTCTAGTCGCCGCGCACTTACTCAAGCCATCCCACACTGCAGCTCGTTCCACCGGGCCAAACAACACACGGCAACGCAAGAGAAACCAACTCACGACGATGGAAGCGTAGTAGTAAGCTCCAACACACAGCAATTGACTAGCGACGTATCCAATCCTGACCGCCATAAGAACTGTCGGGTCTTCGAAATCGAACTTTTTGGCCACCTGTGAACGGGGCGCGGGAGAGAAGGGGATGGGAAAGGATTGTCAATCTCGTGTGCATCAATGTCGAGGCTGGTATCTTGCGCTCCCTTCCATCGTATGGGCTAGCAAAGGACGACGACGTGGTGGTCTGGCGGTTGCCCACACGCGCGGGCCGAGCTTCAAGAGGCGCTATTTGAGGAAGAGAAGCCTGGCTTACTTGCATGAGGCCAAGGGAAAGGGCGAGGTTGGTGATAGCGGGGTTCATTCTGTTAGATGAAGGTGGTTGCAAGTTGTTTCTAGTTTGAGCATGAGGTGTTCAGGTGGTGGGACAGCCGACGACGCGGAATTGAAACGGCGTCACCGCGAAGGGACGATTAGCGAGATAACAGCTTCAGCCTTCAGCGCTTCAGCCTTCGAGACGGTACAGTAGCATCTCTCGCTCTTGAGCAGTGTGTGTTTCTGAATTTGCCATGCACTCCATGGCAAACGGTGAACAGGGATCAATTCAAAATCTCTCTTATCACGTGCCCGAACTCCAAGAGTCCGCGGGATAATCAGCGCTGAGTGATTCCTTCTTCAGTATGTGTTCCCTCTTCCCTTTTCCCTCCTCCGGGTTAACTTCTCTCTTCTCCCCACTCCACGTAGTATATCCCAACATCTCCCTCTCTCCCCGTCGTCTTCTTCAAAACACCGAAAACGCCATTCGAGTCACAGCCCTGAGCCCACCCGGAGCACCACAGCAGCTTCTGGCCTCCCTAACTCCAACATTGTCCTCATCTTCCCTTTCTCCTCCGAAACATCATACCTTACGCTGCTCACGCTCATCACCATCCATTCCGCCATGCCCGCCACTCCGATCCTTCCGTCTCTGACGCTCCTTCCGGATCTGCGCTCTTGCGTCAACAGTTTGGAAGCCCCACAGCGTGGGCTCGACGAGGAGATCATGAGTATGGAAGGTTCGCATGAATATGTTGCTAGGCGTACGTCTCGTATCAAGCTTACGTCACGGCGAAGCGTCTCTCCTTAAAAGCCTCCTCTGCACACAGTATCCTCCTTCATTTCTTTTGCTTCTCAAATTTTCGCACCAGAATCTTTAAGCATGATTGAAAGCTACTATAATCAACTGGAGCGCACCAGCGACTACTACTCGCTGCTCTCGCGAGCAACAAATGGACGACTCGCCCAGTCTCTCGTTAGTAGGACCTTTGAGCCGGTGTATTCGGTTCGGAGCAAGCAAGGGACGCAACTCGAAGACGAATCGACTTCAGTCGGCACCGGGCGATCCAGCGCCTCGGGTGCCGGCCCTTTCAACCCTGGTCAAGGGGGGAGAGGAGGAAGCGGTGGAGGACGCAGAGGGAGCTCAAGGAGAGGAGGTGCAGGAGGAGGGGGAGGACGAAGAGGTGGCTTGGAGTTTAGTCAAACGCCCTTCGTCGTGCGTCCTCGAGGCGCTACTTTCAGGAGCGTCGGTTCCGTTCAAGTCGGTGCTGACCTCTTCACTACCCCGCCGAAACTGCGTCGAAGTCAGCTTTCAAATCAGCAAGGTCCCTCAAGGAACGTCGTCGTACGGGGGAATTCCTTGGTCTTCAAAGAAGCGACTTTCAACCTCGCGTCCCTCGCCGATACCCTGCAACCAACGAACGTCGACACCATTCTTTCCATCCCTCCCTATGACTCCAACGAAGTGGACGTTACGCCCGGAACTACACGGCTTCTTTTCCACGGAACAAGGTCCAGTAACGTTCCTTTATTCCGCGCAATGGGAGTCGAGCCTTTTTTCGAGCCGAACGAATGTTCCCCCGGCAACGCTTTCTATTGCTCCAATGATCTCCCAAACGCCTACGCACACCCTCTGTTTGTTCATCCAAGACCGGGTCCAACTCCTGATCATATCGCCGTCTTTGTCTTCGCGGTCGATGCGTGGATTATCAATGGGGAAGGCTCACCGCCGCAGGTCGGGCGTTGCGAATGGTTTCCAGACGAGGATGAATTTCTTCAGGTGAGTCATCGATCTCTCGTTTTTCTTGCGTTTTTCTTGCAATTTCTCTGGATCTACTGACCTGTCGTGTAGTTCGCGGCGGATAATATGCACGTCACGTCCGCCCAGGCTGCGTTGCGCAACCACGCGGTATCGGAGCCTACATTCGTCGTTGCCCCGCCTTGTATTGTGAGTAACACATCACTGGCTTACACGGTTTTTCTGGATGCTGAAGTCTCCTTCAGCCGGACTGGGAGTCAGGGTCACCCCTTCCTAGGATCTTGAGAGGTTATACGGCGACCGGTATCGACCTTGCTCAAGTTGCTTTTTGCAACGCCAAGGCTTGGGACTACATTAGCGAATGTGTTGTTCTGGTGCGCAGATGTATTTCGAAGCCGTTGAACGTGATCTGTTGGCTGAATGAGCTCTTCTTAGATTCTGGAAGAATCGAGGTCTTGAACGTGATTTGTTGGCTGAATGGGCTCTTCTTAGATTTTGGAAGA
Source organism: Phenoliferia sp. Uapishka_3 (assembly GCA_035521515.1). NCBI lineage: Eukaryota > Fungi > Basidiomycota > Microbotryomycetes > Kriegeriales > Kriegeriaceae > Phenoliferia > Phenoliferia sp. Uapishka_3. The sequence goes on from JASZXU010000807.1 coordinate 8,470, forward strand.
ATCGAGGTCTTGATGGAAGTCCTTTGGGCTAATCAACTTTGCAATTCATGGGGTCACTTCCGCGCTTCAGGAGTACGTGAATGAAGAGCACCTCTCACTCGCCTTGCCCTCAACATCACCGCCGTGGCGTCACCAGATCAGCGGCCAGAAGACTTTCTGAAACTCTCTCAATCGGTTCTCGTATCTGCGTCGTCCACCCTTGATGTCCTAGGCCTCAGGTGTATTCTGGAGAACTTTGAAGTGAAGAGTCAGGGGTGCCATGATTTGTCATCGCGGACTTGGTCTCCCACTTCATTTCTTACTGCTCCTTATCGCCGTCCACTTTATCCGCCATCATGGCGCCCTCATACGCACCTCTCTCTTCCTTCCGCTCCACTTCCGCCCTCTCCGCTCGACAGACAGATCCGGAGCTGAGCGAGGAGGAACGTGGGCCGCCTCGTCAACAACCCGAGGACGACGCGGATGGAGACGAAGTTGCGGATGAAGCGAAGGAAGGACTGCTGGGTGGCGGAGTGAAGGAAGAGCAGGATGGTGTGCTGCTTGTCGGCAAGAGCAAGAGCTGGTTGGCGAGCATAAGGGTGAGTATCGCTGTGCTTGCGTTGCGTTATCAGGTTGGTTGCGCGGGTCTCCGAGTAGGCGCGGATGAGCTTCAAAGAACGATTTGCATATCTTTCTGGATGTCTTAGGGCTGGGAGCTGTATTTAGGCCGTTTGGCGGCGGTGCGCAATGCTTGGCACGACGGGATGGACCGGTAGGCCCTCCTTTTGCGTTCGAGCTTGCGTTTCCACCCATCAGACGGCTCGTCAGCTTCTACTACTGAGAAGTCTTTCATTAGGGCCGCTGATGACGCTCAGAGGCCCAGGATAGCCGTCGAAGAGGCGCTTGAGACTCAGTGGCGTCAATCTGTTGTGCCAAAATTACCCTTTTGCGCGGTTCCGAGGGAGAGACTGAAACAGAGTCCCTCCCTAAAAAAATTAAATACATTTCTGCGCTCGGCGTGAAGAATGGTGGAGCTCAGTTGTATGCCGCGAACGGCGTCGCAACGTCGATGCACGAACGGCCCTCGTTTTGATGGCGGACCAATCTTTCGAGTCCATCTTTCCACTTATTCAACACCTGAGTTATCGAAAGCGGATTTAATGTACGATGACTTGCTCCCCGGCGCGATCAGAATCAGTTGGGGCTCTCTCATATCATCGATTCTCAATCTGCCCTTCGCAAAAAATTTCTGACATTCTTCCGTTTGTCCCAGTTGTCTCTCCGCTCTATCCTCCTCTGCGGCCTAGCTGCCTTCTCCCTCGTCCTCCTTATTCTTCTATTCCACCCCACTTCCGCTCTCCTTCCATCCTATTACCACTCCTCCACCCTCCTCCCCGGCACTTTCTCCTCCTCAGCCTCTCTTGCTCCGAACCCTTTACCTCCAGACGGCAAATTCGGCGACATTCCTTTCGCCTCAGTTGGCGCTCCAATAGATGGCGATAAACCTGCATGGGCAGGAGGCGACGACGGAGCGAACAGGATAGAATTAGCCGAAGGAAAAGGCCAAGAGGGTAATGGAGCGAGGTGGAATGGAACACATTGGTTTGACAGGACAGTGTTGCTGGTTAGTTTGGATGGAGTGAGAGCGGATTATCTGGAGAGGGGCTTGACACCTCATTTGGTCGGGATCGCGAAGAAGGGTCTGGTGAGTATTTGATCCTTTTCGGCGGACAACTTCTGACTGATCAAGGTCTTATCGACGCAGCGAGCGGAGTTTTTGAAGCCTGTCTTTCCAAGTCTGACATTCCCCAACCACTATTCCCTTATGTACGACGTTCACTCTCTCCGGTGCAAGATAAATTTGCTCATCTCCCCATATCCAGCACCGGTCTCTACCCCGCATCTCACGGAATCGTTGCCAACGATTTCATCGACCCACTTACTGGAAAAGAGTTTGTTTACACTGAGCCGACTAAGAGCTGGCCGAGCGAGTGGTGGGGCGGAGAGCCGGTAAGCTGCTATTTCAGAATCGAACCGGCGCAGACGCTAAGTCGTTGATTGTGGAAGATCTGGTCGACCGCTGTCAAGAATGGCCTGCGAAGTGCCGTCCTGATGTGGCCTGGTCCCCCGATTATGGCTGATGGAACAAAGCCGACTCAATGGTGAGCATGGCCAATCTATTGCGCTGATTACGAATAAGCGCGCTAACAATACAATTAAGGTACCCGTTCCAGAATAAGTATCACTACTCTCGGAAAGTTGAAAAAGTCGCCTCCTGGCTCGGTTCGTCGCTCTCCCTTCTTCCCATCTCACCCCAATCTCACTGATCCCACGTGTCCAATCGCAGACCAGCCTCGCTCTACTCGACCACACATAATGACCGTCTATGCCCCCGAAGTCGACCAACAAGGTCATCGCACCGGCCCGGATTCGCACGGCGTCGATAACGAGCTGAAGGAGATGGATGACTTTGCGAAAGATATCTGGGCTACCTTGGCGGCGAGGAATTTAACGGATGTGGTCGATGTCATTTTTGTTTCGGATCACGGAATGACTGGTGGGTCCACTTCGGCCCTCGAAGGCATATTGAGGCTGATGTAACGCCTTCACCACAAGACACCCATAACGAGCGCTTGGTGTTTCTGGACGATATCTTGGGCGAGGAAGGCTTCAAGGGTATCCAGAGTAATGAAGGTAAGTCATTTGCAGTTCTCCACACTTTTGTGCCCTCACACCTTTATTCGCAGGCTGGCCTTCAGCAGTATGCTCCTTATTCATCCTTTCTAAAGACGAAGTCAGGCTCACCGTGATTCCATCCAGGGTCTTCGATTCCAGCCTCACATTGATGCCGACGATATGTTCGCTCGGCTACAAAACGCATCGCTGCAAGCGAACGGCGGCTTTCACGTTTACACTCATGACACCATGCCTGACCGCTGGCACTTCGGCGGGCACGAAGTACGTTCTGAGCTCATTGAGGATTCCAGATAGCGAGCTAACTTCATTCAAAGCGCATTGCACCGATCTACGTTGTCCCTCACGTCGGATGGGCTGTTTCGGATCGCCATGACTTCCATGTGCGAATGGGTGGCGATTACCGGCCGAAGGGTAATCATGGATGTACGTCTCAGAACTTTGCAACTAGGAAGATCTCCCTGACTTTTCCAATCCACAGACGATAATGATGATGTTTGTCTCTCGAGTCACGGTGGAGTTCGAAGCTGATGTTGTACCTTCCTTGCAGCCCTCTATGCACGCCATCTTTGTTGCCCATGGCCCGATGGCATCTTCCATCAAGGCAGTATCTGATGCTAAGCGCAAGCGTCGGCACCAGCCATCAAAGCGAGATGAAATTACTGTTATCCCAGGTTTCGCGAACCTCGAAGTCTACAACTTAGTCGCCAGACTGCTGGGCATCGACGAGGCTGGGAGAGCGCCAAATAACGGCACTGTTGGGTTCTGGGAGGAGTTGTTGACGCGGTAGGAAGTTGGAGGCAGGCTGTATGGCTAGATGTCAATAGACACTTGTGAGGTTGTTCCATTTTATGGTTGCGCTAGCTCGCTGATCGGCTAGAGTCTACCAACCACTTTACCATTCCTCATGTGGTGAAGGCATCATTTTCAAAAAGAGTCAATCCCCAAGACCGCAATACTTCCCAGGATTGTCACCATATCGTGGTCTGTTTCAAGTCAAAGTACTCAAATTCGCACCACGCAACTTCAGTAAGTTTCTTCTACGTGCATAAGAGATCTCAACCAATTTTTCGAGTCGTTGAAGTCCTTTGCCCTCTCCGCCAGTGCCTTATGAGCTTCCGCAAAATTTATCCCCGAGGCCCACCTGTCGATCTCCGGCGCACACACCAATCGAACTTTCGCCATCACCGGTGACTCCAAGAGGGCTTCTAGATCGTTTAGCTTCCTGTAGAGCTGTGCGTATTCCCGTAAAAGAGCGTCGCCAGCAACAAGTCGGAGCGTCGTGACGGTCGCACAGGAGGGAAGGGACTCGCCGATTTTCACAAGGCACTCGGACGTTGGCGCGAGGAAGTCGCTGAGAGCGAGGTCGGTCACCGCTGAGCATGTGCCGAGTAGCGTGGAGATAGAAGTCGTGACGGGGTGTCCGATAGAGATGCTGAGATGTGTGAGGCGACGCAGGTCTAGGGTTGTTGCAGGCTCCCATGCCCGGACGCTGCCAGGCCTCAGCAACACGAGGGATAGCGAGCGAAGATTTGAGGTGATATTTTCTGCGAATAGAGAGTCGAGTAACTCAGGCGGAGGGTTTCCAGGGGTACGGAGCGTAAGGTGTTCGAGGCGGAACTCGAGGGGCGGAATAATGTGTGGACGTATTCTTGGCGAGCCGGATGCCTGGATATCGAGTCGTATCAGGTCTGTTGGAGAGGGAGAGCTGAGAGTCATGTCTCTCGAGCGGGTGAGAGCGTGACTGACTCCTCAAAGTTGGATGGGAAAGTAGTTCCCAGCCCGCCTCGTTTCGGAAGCCCACCGAGCACATTTCCCATTTGAGCTTGAAAGACCATTCCCATGGACCTTGCACCCTTCCCAGTATTTCCAACTCCCTTAAGCCCGTCAATTTGTCGAGAACAATGCTCACGAAAGGCCCGGTGATTCTCAACCTATTCACTCTTGGGGCGGAAGCGGACGAGTGGGCAGCCAGCCACTTCCCCAGAGGCCTCGCCCGAAATTGCTCCCTAAAGTACTGGCCATCCGAAAGAGTTGTATGAGACTGAAAAGGATGGGTGAAGTCGATGTATGTGGACAGCAGCGCTTGGGAGGGTACGCGGAACCAGCTGCAAACGAGTGAGGTGGCGAGAAGGTCTGACGGCTGGAAAATTCCCCGCGACTCTATTGCTGGTCGGTGTTCGCACTGGTAGTGAGGTGTAGTCGATACAAGGCCTTGAAGGACAGTAATGATGATTTCTGGTGGAAGGGAGTGGATAGTTGCCATGATGATGAAGTCGTTAACCCCGCGATGTGCAGAGAGAGTTCGCGCGAATTTCAGAGTTGGAAGAGGGAAGATGAGGGTCAAGAGGGTCCAAAAATTAAAATTTCTGAAGATCATAAGGTGGCTGAGCTAGAAGTGGGCAATCCGTGTTTTTCTTCATCAAGCAGGGGGCGGAGGCTGAGGTGGCGTCGCAGCGATTCAGCCTGGAGGTTCCGATACCCCTTGGGATTAAAGCCTTAAGCTAAATAACACATGGAACTTAGTGCTCGGTCGAGCAACTGGTAGCCAAATGCCGCGGGACTAGGTCATGCGGCCGAAGAGCGTCACCATTTTTTTTCGTCTTGCTCCTTTCCCCAAACCTTTGAACGAAGGCGTGACAAAACCGTAGGAATATATGTCAAGTGATCCTACCGGTGAGTAAATTGCGATCAGCAGCAGGAGTGAAGAAGGGTAACGAGGAGCGACGAGCATTGATACCATGGTTGTTCCGTGTGAGCGGTGCTCACTGGAGGCGAATGAGAAGTCGATAGATCTCTCGAATGCAG
>JASZXU010000808.1:0-13946 GCA_035521515.1 Phenoliferia sp. Uapishka_3
GGGCCGAGTGCTTCTCTTCTTTGAGCGAGGGCATCGGTGAGGGCATTGGAAGGTGTTGATTGGGGGTAGGATGTGCTGACGTTTGAAGGTGGAGGCGGAAGGCGTCGGATTGTGCGCACGAGTGAGAGAGCGATCGCCTTGGGGTAGTAGCGGATCGTGTCAATCACTCGCGGGAGAATCCCCCTTTCACTCCCGTTCGCACTCATCCTCGGGTACTTCTACTTGGTGTCAATTCCAGGAGCGGCGAGCGTGTGGCGGCGAGGAAGGTCCGCCGTTGCCGGGTAGCCGAGTGGGTCCGCTCTGGGGTGCGAGGGTCTTTGGTCGCGCTATCGGACGACGAGTATCTCTAGAGCTGCTCGTGCCGTACTAACAGCAGCCTATGACGACCAGCTGCAGGATGAGGGTGGAGGGCGCGCCAGGCGAACGATTTGGTGTGGAGCCAAGCTGCAGCTGCGTCGCGCACACGGTCGCTTTGCCTCGAACGGTCATCATCTCGACTCAACAATGCGTCGAAGCTTTTCAGCTCCCTCAAGAACTATACTGGAACGCTCTCCAAAGCTTCACTGTTTGTCTCCCGTCCGTGCGATCCTCTCGACTCCGCCCTTCCCCTTCCCCACGCCGCGCGCTAATCGGAAGTTTCAGAATACGCTGTCAGGCAGTTTGACGATGATTGGGCTGGAGTCTTGCTTCGGTCGATGTCTCGTGAGGATCTTACGCATGCCGAGGTTCAGAGCTACTTGAGGAGTTTGAATTATGTGGGGTTTTAGCTTGAAATGTAAGTTCAGTGTAATATACAACATCAAGTGAAGGATAGGCTGACGATAAGGACCGTATCTCGCCCTTCTCGAATCTGTTACTAGAAGTAACAAGGGGAGTCAGTAATTTAGCGGCGGCGTACCATCTCTGAAGCAGCCTGAACTCCCTCTTTGACAATTTCATCCAAATCTGTTTGCACCAATCCTACCAGCACATCCGAGTGATCCTTCAAAACACTTTTGATCGCCTCCAAGCTGTCGCGGTGATCTGACTTTTTCGCGGCAGACGACTTTGAAAGCTCGAGTAAGATTCCGAAAGCGACGACGCGGAGAGTGAGATGATCGAATGCGTTGGATGGTGGTAAAGGAGGGGAAGGGTTGGACAGCGTCTACGGCTACGCTGACCCCGGATGTTGAAGCGAGAGAAGAGTAGCTGGCGAACTTAACGTTCAGTTGGATTGTAGAGCTCATTTGTGGAGGATAGACGAAGGGTAGTGGTGCCATGAAGGCTGGGGTATGCGCGCATACCGTGTGGGATCTTAAGACGAAAGTAGGCGCGGTTACTGAGCGAAAAAAAAAACTACTAGAGTGTCTAAATGGAAAGGTTTCTGTACTCGCCGTTGGTAGCTCGTTGGGTCGGTATGTCACTTGACAAACATCAGAAGATGACGACTACTGAAGCCAGCTCACGTAAAGCTATCGGGTGCGTTGTATGAAACCTAGCTTGGGGGTGAAGAGGTTAGAAGCTGACTTGGTTCGTCGCGGTTGAATTTGGATAGAATCGATCTTGGAACGTTGGTCTCTTCCCAAAACTATTGCAATCCGTCCTACTACTCCTTACCACGGCCTTCCTCTCTCCTCTCTTCCCATTTCCTCCATCACAAAAACCTTCTGCAACCCTCCTACCACCCTCGTTCCCTCGCCTTTCCTCCATCCCCAACCCACAGGACGTACTCTTGCGTAGCAGTATGGGACTCAGGTGATGATGGACCTCCGCGTCTTATTGGGGGAGATGATTCGGATGATGATGGTCCGCCCGTACCTGTTGGTGGGGATGATTGGGATGATGATGGTCCGCCCGTACCTGTTGGTGGGGATGATTGGGATGATGATGGACCGCCTGTACGTTTACTTATCTTCATTGGTTTGGAGTCGTGCAGCACTTCAAGTTCGCCGCTGTGTACGTAACGTCGAGGGGGGAATGGAATAGGTTCAAATTAAGAGCTTACCAGTGATGGCAGGCCGGCGGTTAATGTATTGAAAGGCAAGATCAGGCTCGAAGAGATGCAAGGTACCCTACCTTTTACGAGTCCTTGTTTGGAAGTGACGGCTGAACTTCACCTCTATCAGAGTTGACGCTCTCCTCCGCCAGCATGTGTTAGCTGGCATTACGCCACATAGCAGTACATGGAGAGCTACTTCCGACGAAGGTGTAGCGGAACTTGTGCGCATCTTATGTCTGTCAAAGTGCCAGGACTGTCGACTGACCTGCTCTAACTCACGATGAAGACACCGCATGAAGACTATCTGAACTGGTCCTCCTATGATGCGGCGGCCGACGACGAAGGATACTCCTCGGAGGGTGTACCAGTAAGTCCATTCTGTACTTTCCCTTGGGAGTATTCATCTATTTCACCACTGCTAGGACCTTATCGCCATTCCAGAAAAGGCAGAGTCCCTTTTGCCTCTTGTTGGTACCTCTAATTCAATAGGTCAGAGACTTAAATCAAAAGCTCAAAAACTGTTCCTTGACACACATATCGAGACAGCTTGCTTATTGATACCGCTTGGGCCGTTTGCGGTGGAGGTAAAAGCTGAGAGAGGACAGCTGGGTCGGTCCCTGTTGTGTACTTTGCGCAGGAGTTGCGTTTGTAACGTTTCGTGAGGACCACAACTGGGTCAAGGCAGCGCAGTCTGATGTCTGTTGTGCTAGCGCGGAGCGATCAGACGTTGAATCTGCCGATTTATGAAATTAGATCGATTCTCTTCTTGGCTTTGGGAAGCATAGCTTAGTACATACAGGCTGTGACCTGCTGGTAGACATGAGGTGGGAGCTGTCGCAGCACCTCCTCAGCGGTCCCCTTCGTCGTCTTTTGGCATGCATTTGTAACGCTTTGTGAGGACGACGAAGGGATTGAGGCCACGAACATCTATCCGAGCGTTTCCCCAGTCTCTTTTGTCCCTCCAGCACGGGTGAAGCTTCACGGGAAACCCTCCTTGACGCAAAATGACACAATATGACCTGGCGGCTTCGCGCGCAACTGATCAGCGCGTTTTGCCAATTTTGGTCAATTTTGGTCAAGTTGTGTAGGGCAAACAGGAATGAGAGTCACACAAATTGGCAGATGGTTATAGTGTGTCAATGGATAGATGCTTGATATTTGAATAAATGCTTGTTTTGGTTGCCCTTCCCAGTTCTGCTCGCTTCCAAATGACATGAAATGATTGAAATGAATGATAGCATTGCAAACAGTATACAGTAACACCAAACGAGCTAAAAACCGGATACATCCCACCCCAAACTACCATCCCTTCCGGAGCCGCGATTTGTAAGGTCAGTTCAACCACCCTGCAATATAAACTCAAAATGGGAAGCTGGGGACAAGGGAAAGCACGTAAGAGTTTGGTGACCTTGCCGGCGAAAGAAATATGCTTAAAGACAGTTCCAACGCGGAGCAACGTCCTGCAAGGAAGGTAAACATAGTGAGTCTCCCCATCCCGATCGCTCACGACTTACCTGAAGACAAAAGCAGCTCGAGCATCCTGCTGGCAAGGTACGTCAGTTACAACTACAACGAAAGATAGCCGACAGAAACTTACCATGTTTCTGTCTGGCTGGCGGGAGGGAGATCCAAGTGATGACGAGGAGATATGGGCGGGAGCCAACTCATCTATGGGTGATGTTCAAGAAGAGAAACCGGTGAGGAAAGCGCGGGCGCGGGCGTGGGAGAGATTCTTTCCGCTGAGTGAGGTGGGAGAAGGAGAGAGAGAGCGGACCGACTCTCGCTCCCAAACTTGCAAGTTCAAATTTCAAATTGAGCTCGGTTGCAGGCTCCACCCATCCATCGATTCATACAATGGATCGTGTGTTACGTGGATTTGATCCACTTGCAAAAACTCAAACGCCGGCGCGGAGCCCAGCGCGCGCCGTGCCATTTTGTGTCAAAGTGGTCAAAAGCGCCCAAAGTGTGTCAGGGAGGGTTCACAGTGGGTGAAGGACTAAAGATTATTTAGCGGAGATGCTCGAGATGGTCCTAGGGCACAGCTTTGGTGACCCGGGGTGGTTAACGGTAACACTTCGTTCTCATCTCAAGTCGCTTGAGGTGCTCTCTCGGTTCCCAACGCTTGTGCTCCGCCTTCCTCAAGACCTACCTTTTCACTCAAACGTGGTTTTCACCAATATGTGAGTCTTGCTAATTGATTTCGTTTGCAGTTCTGAGCGCTGAACGCTGCGCTCTGCACACTCACAAGTCCTCCCGACTAGCGCGCACTCCATTGGCTCGCTTGCGGCAAGCCGCTCTTCAAACGTACGTCCGCTAGTCTTTCTGGCTGTGAAGAAAGGATGGGAAATGAAGCGGGCAGGGAGGAGGAAGGCGGGAGGTGTGACCGAGTGCTGCGGCCAGCCTGAGAGTGAAAGTACCAGACGTACTTTCACTTTCAGGCTGGCCGTTGCGCAGACCGCGCGCCAGTGCCCTAGGGAAGGCAAGAAAGCTGACGCGTTCCTTCTATTTACAGTGGCTTTCAACCTTCTTGAGAGCATCCACCTCTTCAATTCTTACCCTCAACCGCCACTTCACATTTGGCCGCTTGCTCGAGCTGCCACCCCTCTTTTCTGCACGTTCTTTCTCACTTCCCGCAAGCCCCTTCTTTCAAGGTGCGTTCACTGGACTGTCTGGAAGTGAAAAAGGGCAGAATGGGAGGGAGGCGGGGTTGTAGCTTGGTGCTGCTACGGTCAGAACCCGCCAACTTACAGCGCATTGAGTCGAGCAACCAAAGCTCTAAGGGTAGAGCTGACAGTTTCCTTCCTACACTTAAAGTGCTTCTCAAGTCATATCACATCACACTTCCGCTCCCCGACCCGTGCCACACTTTTAGTCGTTTCCTTCCTCCGACTCTCACTTCTCCCTACGCACCTCTTCCAGCCGTCACCTCTCCTTACTCCCTCGCACCCAACTACCATTCACTTCAAGTATGCCTTCCCGGGTGCGGAAAGTTAAGCAACCACCTCACCAGCTACATGACAGCCAAGTATTCGTCAGAGTGTTTAGCGCGCTCGCCTCCATCACTCTCCTCGCTGCCTTACCCCTCACCTTCGGCTTCATCTGGCTCCAATCCCACTTCCAGCACTCGAGCTGCAGCCTCTCTCCTACTCTTCACTCCAACCGTTACCACCCCTTTCTCTGCCCCGTCACCCTCGTCACCCTGATGCTACTTCGCGCCACCCAACTCCTCCCTTTCACATCAAGATCCAACGTGTTGCGAATACATCTCTGGACCTACCACAACATCCTTTCCACCGCTACTTTTCTGAGTCAACTCCCAACCGTTCTTGCATGCTGTGCGCTCGGAGTGAAAATAATGGGGAAGCAAATGGGTGCGAGACTGGTGAAGGATTGGTTTAGAGACACCGCAATTGAGATCTTTGGAAGAAGTGCGAGAATAACTTCGTTCATTGAGAGTAGTAGCTGGCTTGGGTCACAAAAACTGATTGGGGGGAGAGGCTGGCGAGAGCGGCTGCGTGAGCGTGAGGCACGGTGGGGCAAAGCTCTTCTCGAGCATGCTGTGTTGATGGTAGCTTGTAAGCTTCATCATGAAGGGGTGGTCACCAAGACTGACACAGGCTCACAGTGATGCTATTCTACTTGTTTTCCTCACCCGCTCACATTCTCTGGCTTGTCACGGCATTATGCCTTGTCTTTGTGAACTCGGTTTCGCTGGCGAGAGAAGCAGGTGAGCGCATGATTATCCTCTCTTCAAGCTCAAAGCTGAGTTTTGGACAGTCTTTGTCATGTTTGGAACTTTCTATTGGTATCGCTCAACCGACAATCGCAGTGGCCAACTTCAACATCACAACCTGTCCTATCCTCATCGGTCGCATCTCCCACGGCCAAAGAGGTACCCATCCGCCTCGATTATCAAGAGTCTCAAATCTTACCCCACCGGCTATGGAAGCTTTGAGAGCCGCAAGTATCGTGCCGCGCTGCGACTGGGGGACACCGGGCCCCCTTCCCAAATACCTCATGCGCTCCCTCTTTCGCCACCTCCGTATCTCTCTTCCATCTTCATCTCGATACCAACCTTATTATTCAAAACCCTCGTCTTCAGTAGGTGTCTGGTCTCTCAGCCCCACGAGCTTCTCTGACACCTCATTCCATAGCCGTCTCCCTGTCAACTTCATTAGCTACTCTCCTACATTTTCTCTACGTGCGAACTGGTTTCCAACTACAAGCTGGCACTCGAGCTACAGCACACTTTCTATCTGAATCCGCCCACAAGTCTTTCGTCAATCTCCGATCGTCTGAAGTGCTCAAAACTTTGGCGGCGTTGGGCTTCCAGAGCGGGTCAGAGCTTCGATTGTCAGTGGTATTACCAGGGGGAGGAAAGCACAAAACCGGCTCTAAAGCAGGTGGGAGAAGAGCGAGAGCTGGACGTAAATTTCAAGGGAGCCCAAAGACGGTGAGAATGAAGCGGGCTCTCAAACTTGCCAAGGCGAAAAAGCTAGCTCGCCAATTGACAGGACAGCCAGACTCGGACAGTAGTGATTCCGGTAAGTTTTTCTAGGTGGAAATGTACTTTAGCTCACATGTGCGCTCCTTTGTGGCTAGATCCTTCTCCTTCGCCATCACGTTCTCCATCACCTCCACCCCGCGCCGAGACCTCTCAAGCAGCTCAAGCCCCAAGCTCTTCTCAATCTCGAGATCCGTCACCACTTTTCTCTCCTGAAGCGGATCCTGCTGGGGGGATTCAAGCATCTCGGCTGCCTCTTCATTCAATTTTTCAGAGTGCGTCTTTCAGTCTTCTGCCACCCCTTTGCTTCAGCTGATGGTGTTTCTACAGGTCATTCAGAATCTCAAGACCAAGAATCTGATAACGAAGATGAGACTGCTGGTGAGAGGGTTTTATTTTCCTTGTCGGAGGCTGAGGGCTCAAGAAATCTTCCTGCAGGATCTGCTCAAGCCTCGGCTTATCCAGACTTCCCAGTAGTCAACGATCCGTTCTACCCAGCTGTTGAGGATCCAGAAGGTGAACTTGAAGAGGAGCGAAAGGCGGAAGAAGCGGACCGTCACAATGTCGGGCGGATTTCGCGGCTGGCTTATGTCAAGGAGCAGCTCGCGCTCCTCAAACAACAACTCCCGCTCAACAACCACGGTGCTGTTCCTCACGTCTACCGGCGGAAAACTCTCTGGATCCGCAGACCAGACCGCTCCTTCCTCCTAAATCAGCGAATCAACAAAGCCCTCCCTTCACTGAGTGACTTGCTCCTCCCCGACATACTCCTTGTTCTCCCATGCATCCTTCTCCGACTTGCGAGCCCTCATCAGCGACTCACTTGTCCCACCGGCTGTGGAGGTCAGCCAACTCGATCTGGTGAGCTGTTCGAGTTGGATGAGATGTGGGGAGCGCTAACCTCTGCTGATTTAATTTAGGTTGGTCCGACCAGCCGGCCCGAGACGTTGGAGGTTTGCACTCGTACATGGTGATGACTGCTGACTACCGGTGCAACCAAGCCGGCTGTTCCTTCTTCTCTCGTGGAACCGACCGTCGCTTGTTGGATCAGCTTCCTGCCTGCTACGACAGCGATCTACGACAATGTAAGTACTTCTCTCTCTGATCAAGATTGTAATGTGTGTTCTGATTCTCATTATTCAAAAGTCCAACTCTCTCACCGCTTTGGACTTGACCGAGTGTCGACCAGCGTCTACTCGTTCCTTCAAACACTCGGACTCGGAGCGTCGCGTTGCGCTGAGCTCACGGCAGAACTTCCATTGGGAGAAGAACCTTCCTGGCCTTCGTAACGGTGTTTTCCACATTCCTCCGCCAAACCTCACCGGCCTTCCTACCGCAATCCTTCCTTCGTCTCTTCGACGATCATATCTTCGATTGGCAAATGATACGGAGCGGGCTGCTGCTGGGATACTGGCTCAGAGTGCGACGCAGGTAGTTGGGCTGGATATTGAGTGGACGGTGGAGGTTGGAGAGGGCGGGAGACCAGCAGCCAACGCAGGCTGGCATCGCACGGGCACGATTCAGGTCGCGACTTCTACAGAAGTTGTCATCTTCCAGGTGTGTCTGCCTTCTGTGCGCATCTTAACAGACACACGTCGTCTGCGCTACCTTCTCAAACACAACCTTATCCGCAACCCAGCTTCCCCATCCTCCCTTTCTGCTCTACTTCTTCAACCCCAAACCCGCATAGAATAGTGTCTCTTAAGCTTCCCCCCAGCTTTGACCTTACTGACAACGCCCTTCGTAATTAATTCCCAAACGGCTGGTACTCCATCCGGGATGGTAGGTTTGAAGCAGCGAATATCGCCGACACAATTGCGTACGGAGGTATCGGTCAGAGTTTTGATGGTGCCGTACCCCATTGGGATTCCAAGCTAGAGCATTGAGAGCTCGTCAGCGAATTCGAAGATGTGCTATTGTGGACAGAGAGGGGAGGGGGTTAGCTTTTGATTTTAAGGATTGAGGGCGGGAGGGAAAGAAGGAGGAAGAGGGACAAAGGAAGCGAGGATAGGAGAAGACAAACAGTTCTTGAGAGGGCCTTCAGGTGTAGAATCAGCGGTACCTGAGGTCTTTCATCCTCGCTAGCTCCATCCTTTCGCCATTTGGGCGTTCCTGGGCGATACGGTTTAGCGGGCGAGGAGCGAGTGTGGAAAAGATGCGGGGAAGGGAAGCATTGGGCTAAGAAGTGGCGAGGAGGAGAGTGAAGAAAAGTGGTCGGGAGCGAGAGGAGATGCCGGAGGGAGTGCGACAGAACGTGGAGGATGTGTCGAGAGAAGATCAAACTTTGCGGGGATGGTGGTAGTTTGGCGTCTGCAGGCTGCTAAAAGATGTAAGGGAGTTCGATAGCACCAAACCTGAGGTGGTCTGCAAAGCAGGTGCAGGGAAAAGTTTGAAGGGTGCGATTTGAGGACGAGGGCGGAGGAGAATGGCTGGGGAAAGCAATTAGAAGGGAGCTGAACGGCGATCGACCGATGAGTGATTTGCCCGACATCAGCCGCTATCCTTTCGTTACACACCCACTCGCACTTCTACGCTTCGCGCCTTTCGTCTTATGGCAACGTCCATATCTTCGGTCCGTGTGCAAAGACACGGATCATCTGTTCAGACAAGTAAGCCTGCGCCGGAGCCGCCAGCGAACTTGGGGGATGCGTGCGCGGATTCGTCTTCAGATGACGACTGCGTTGTAGTACGGCCAAAGGCTAAGGTACACTACAACTTCTTACTGGCGTTCCGAGCTCACTGCATTGTGTTTGCAGTACCGTCGGTCCGTACTTTTTCAGTCGCATCGCAAGCGAAAATTCGTTGTAGAAATCCCGCCTCGTTCTACTGTGAGAGTGGCGATGTATTGAGACCGGAGGAGTGGACAAAGTACGCTGACCATTTGGCGACTCAGGCTATACCATTACGAAAACGAGCCGCCTTGTTGATTATCCCTCCTTCCTCACGCGACACCTCGCACGTTCCTCAACATTACCACCGATTTTCCACCTTTTCCCGCCCTTCCTTACTTCCAGACCTTCTCCCTGTTCGTTCGCCATCGTCGCCCATTCCTCTCCAACAGGCACACATTGTTTATGCGCTAGGTTTCGATCTTCGGAACGCTACTATGCCCCTGTCGAATCGAGCGGGCCAGAGGGGTTCAAAGGTGTCAAGTACCATGATCGAGGCAGACCGACTTGCGCGAACTCAGGGAGTTGAGGGACCGACAGCACTAGGCTCAACGGCAATCCCATTACCCTTTTCCCTCCCACTTCTCTCCCCCACTCTCACTCCCTCTCCCACGCATCAGCGCATCAATTCTGTTATCACGGCTACCCATCCAGAACTCGCCGGCTTTCATTTCTCTCACCGTCGCGGTATCCCGGGGCAAGCGACGTCGTTCGTCGACTCTACTCGACGATCGTTCGCAACTCGAGTGGAACTCCCCAAGTCTATCGGTTCTCTCCCAGATTTACTGGCTAGGGACGTCGTTGCGACCGATATTCAGGTCAAATCGAAGGACGTTAATAAGCCCAGTATCAGAGGTGGGCACGACGTACGGCAGATCGGACTTCACAATGAAAATGGTAACCACGTCGGTTACAGCGCAGCTTTACAGGCGGAGCCGCATAAGTGGGAGGGCCTGATGGACAGCGAGGGGGTTTCACTTGCCCGACAGCACGTTTCAAGTGTGTTTTCTTTATTTCCTTTCGGAATTCAGTGCAGACCCGATGTTCATCCGATGATTCCTAGGTGTGTTTGAGAACCATTATGGTGATGTCTACGCTTACTACAAGTCCACCGCCCTTTTCCTCCTCGCCCACTCGTTCCATTTTTTATTCGGAGCTTTCACATCGTTCACTCTCAACACTGGAGGATCCGTCATCTGCAAGCGCCATATTGATGGCCTCAATCTTGGTCCCGGGCTTTGCGGCATCATCCCTTGGGGCAAATTCGATTCATCTCGGTCCGGCTGGATCGTACTGGAAGAAGCTCGCCTGTGTATCGAAGTAGGCCCTGGCGACGTACTCCTCTTTCCGTCTGCGATTTTCACGCATTGGAACACGGCGTTGGTCTCGGGTGACAGGAGGAATTCGCTGGCCTTTTGGACTGGCGCGAATCTGTTTCTGTGGAGCGACTTGGGTGGGCAAGCGTTCCGAAGTCTTAGTAAGGTCAAACAGAAGGTGTGGCTCTCTGGCACAAAGGACAGATGGAGTAAAGCATGGGAACGCTTTCCTGTATTGAAATGAACCGCTGTAAAAATGGCGAAACTTGTTTCAGCCAGTTCCAGCGACCTTCAGCGTTTTTCTGTGACTTTCAGCGGAATTCTAGATTCTCGTCAATGCTGCGATGGCTGACTGTAACGAACCGAATTCGTCATATCTCAGCCGAGACCCAGCCCGTGTTCAACAATAGTCCTTCAAACAAACGGAAATTTCTTGTCTATGTCTTTCTGAGCTCGTACAAATTATATTTGGACCCATGTGATCACTTTCGGATCTAAGCGCGCGAAGAATGGACGAACATTGGAAAATCAGTACCGGTCGGTCCTGAGTTAGACTTTGGACATACCACCCTTTCTTGCATCTATTGAACACAGCTCTTACTCTGATTTGTAACAATGTCTCGTGAGAATCTTCCCGGCGACCACCTCTGTCCAACCTTCGTTGATGGCAAGAAAACTTTTTGGATGCTCGTGCGAAGCACCTGACGGCCTTGGTAGACAGCTAAAACTGTATTCTTCGACAGTGCCAGGCCTTCGGTTCATATAACCAGCCACCAGAGTAACTGCATCAGCAAGGAAGCTGAAGCAGCTGGAACGCTGGCGTGTCGTATAGTGTCAAGAGGCAGCTCAGCGCGTTGGCGTCTTCCGCTGACAAGGAAAAAAA
Organism: Phenoliferia sp. Uapishka_3; assembly: GCA_035521515.1. Taxonomy (NCBI): domain Eukaryota; kingdom Fungi; phylum Basidiomycota; class Microbotryomycetes; order Kriegeriales; family Kriegeriaceae; genus Phenoliferia; species Phenoliferia sp. Uapishka_3. The sequence continues at coordinate 11,351 of JASZXU010000808.1, forward strand.
TATGACTTCACGTGGACTCGAACCGTGGATCACAAGCGAATCGATATCAAATTTGCTAATGAAAGTTGCTAATGAATGTTAACGTTTACAGTGGCCCCAGCATGACATCTATGTCGGGTTGACCACCGGATCGATCAACAGGTTTGCGGCATTTTACGAAGAATTCCTTTGTCGCGCGTATCCCCCATCTCTGGCATCCTTTGTTCTCATAATCGCTTCTGTGTCCGCCATCTCATCAGTTTCTTAGGCCGATTAATGCCTGTGCTTACCAGTGAGTCTATTTTACCTTCGTGGAGGCCTACAGCAGGTAGCTCAAACTCTGTCATACACCCGTTTGTGGCTGGCTGAGGGATGCGGGGTCGGAGAAGTAGACGTTTGCGCGAGATGCAGAACTGTATAGCCAGGGCCCGAAAGCCTTGCTTGTTCTCTCTCATACCGTCTCTTCTCAGCGCCTTGGAGCAGAACACCGGTTTTGGAGTAGGCGTTTGCGCGAGATGCAGAACTGTATAGTCAGGGCCCGAAAGCCTTGCTTGTTCTCTCTCTTACCGCCTCCAAACCCGTTTTCTCGCCCATCCCCACTTTCAACCGACCAGGATCCGCCGGCGGTCTACTAATGCCTTATCTGCGGGACGCGGAACTGTATGGAGGAAGCCCGAAAGCCTTGCTTGTTCCCATCCTGGGGACATTGAAGACCCCGGTCCCGCCTGTCTTATCTCATCTACAGCCTCTTGAGACGCTGAACAGCACTGACACCATTGATTATATGCGACAGGAGCCAGAACCCAGATCCTGTCGGTCTCAACGACGCCCGCGTTGCTGGCTCAGGACCGACTGTCGCATTGGGCGGGTCCGGCGGAGGAGTACCTGGGTTACCGAGGGGAAGAGGCGGAATGGATGGCGAAAGAGTACAGCAGCGCGCCCGTAGAGTACAACAATTCCCTGTTGTCGAAGTGAGTCATCTTTTTACCTTTCTTTTTATTCTTTCTCTTTGTGATCGTGTGCGTTTGCTGATCTCGTTTCTTGCAGAACGCGAATTCAGGTTTCTTCTTCTATTGACGCCGTTGTGGAGGGCTTGCTACCGGATGGTCAAAACAGGTACGCCAGATCTCTTTTCAGCTTTGCTGCTCAATGACTTCAGCGTGCAAGATTCGGTATAGTAAGGCTGACCGGTGTTCATTCATGCGTAGGCCGTCCCGGAAGCAGAGGAAGGCAAACAATGAGGTCCGAAACAAACGCCGTCTGTACCTCGTTCGTAAGCGAGAGATGGCATCTCGGATTGCCGGTCGTTCCGTTGAGTGTCCCTCGTTGTCACCGACTACCTGCCTTCCTCAACCCGATGCATTGGCCCTACTACCTGTCACTTCTACCGGATTGTCGGCCGTTCAACCAAACTTCGACACGGCCGCGTTTTCGGCTTCTCAACTCAGAGCTAAAGCCCGGGCGCTACCTCAGGTCCCATTTGACCCGTGAGGCTCTTCCTTTTTTTGGTTTTTTTTTTTTTTTTTTTTGGAGACGCGTGACTAACGACAACGCTTCCAGTACTGGTCCTGCAACATCCGTACGAAGTGGCCCCCACGTTCTCGCCGCTAGGTCTACCCTGCCGCCGTCTTATGTCACCAACGCCATTACCGTATTTCTCAAGGAGGTCGACAATTTCGAGGCGTCCGCCAAGAAAGCATTCACTGTAGCCGAAGAATCTCGAGGCGACCACAATTCCGTCATGTTCGGTGTAACTAGAATTTACACTGCCGTACGTTTTTCTGTTTCAATATTGATTGTTTCCGTCGGTGTTAACATTTCCACTATACAGCATCTCCTTCAAGCTGGCATTCACGCTCAATATCCTCGCCAGACAACGACGTTATTGTCCTCGCCCTCACTGAAAATCATATCGTGCGTCAGTTTCCAGACCAGCCTGTCCAAGCGTGACGCTCATCTAGCGCTCTTCGTTCCTTTGTATTTTGTCTGTTTGCTCCCAAGTGAATGGGCTTCTGACGTCGCCGGTGCCCATTTCCCTAAAGTCAGCGCACGATATGAGAATGCCAAAGCGTTCCATCGTATCTCAGCATACGAGCGCAATGAGCGATGGAATGCGCCCTTCGGTATATTCACGTTGCTTACTGTGAATCGAGGAAAACTGAAGCCGGTCACCGTCGAACCTCATTGTGACTACAAGAACCCTGCCGGCGGCGTGTGTGTTGTCATACCGTATGGTGCGTGATCCGGCTGAAGCATTGTGAGGGACGTACTGACCACCTTCTTATGTAGGTCAGTTTGACAGTGTAGTAGCTAGTTGGCTCACCTAAGTAAGTTCAACTAAAGACTATTATCGACGCTGCGTATTATACGTACAACCTTGCACTTATGCCTTTTCTTTCTCTCGAGTGTTCTTTTGAAGGTTCTAAAATTTCAATCTCTAGATAAGGTGGATGGGGAACCAAGAGGCAGCTACTCTGCTCTCTTCAAATAGACTAACATTAATTCTGCAAATACTAAACAAATGGTTTCGGATGAGTCACATCTTACTCGATAGTACGTTTCGCATTCCTGATGACATCATACTTGCCTAGATAGGAAGGATGACTCCACCAGAAAC
>JASZXU010000809.1:0-13922 GCA_035521515.1 Phenoliferia sp. Uapishka_3
TCCCTTCCCTCCCCCTATTCTCCGCTTCACAACAGTTCATGGCCAACAATCCCCCAACTTTACGTCAAAGGCGAATTTATCGGAGGTTGCGACATTCTCGTAGACATGCACCAATCGGGTGAACTCGAGAAGTTGTTTGTTGATGCGGGAGTCGTCGAGGCGCAGGCGGCGGAGGGTGCTGCTCCTCCTTCGTAGAAGATTGGAGAGAATCATATGGAATTGACGGAATTAGAGATGAACTTGAGTTGATTTGGTCTTGGAGAGGAAGAGAGCTACCTACAGGCTGTTGGGGAATCGCTGGCTGGAAGTCTTCGTGTCCCGTCGCTGAAGCTTGAGGCGCATCGCATCGCACCACACGCAGGTAAATTTCAGTCTTCCATCGATTGATATTTTTTGAAACCGTAGAGTTGCAAAAGAAGAGGGACACTCAATGTCGTCCCGCCCGCCCCCAATGTAGCCGGACACTGGCGTCGTGGACACCCAAGCTGCCGACTAAAAAAAGTCGGCAGCACGGCACTGTGATTAGACAGCCACTACCGCTTTCAGGCCCGAACCCGGGATTGAACCGGGGACCTCGCCCATGTGTTGTACAGCATGAACCGACTTCTTGAAGAAAGAGTCGGCGTTGCCAACCCTAAGGGCGAATCATACCGCTAGACCATCCAGGCTTTGATGACACCAGAAGAGTGAAGCTTATGTTGTATGAAATCTTTTGTGAAATCTAAGAATTTGATCCGCTTCCTTCCCTTATGTGCGTCCTCTGTGGGGAACGGTCCAGGGCGGGGTGTAGGCGTGATACGTGAAACGGCTGATGATGTTACACGAGCGACAAGGGTATGCAGGTACAGTCCAGCGGAGTCTACAGGAAATAGCTCTGTGGAACACGAAGTTTTTGAGTTACCGCGACCACACGCCGAAGAAGGTAGATAAGGACTCACAGAAGCAGCTGCTCGGTTCGGTACCGTTCGATCTTGATTTGGTACTGTAGAAAAGCATCAGCGAGTTTCAACATGGCGAGAGAAGGATGCAAGACAAACCTGCTTCAAATATCTTGAAACTATCCTCATCTACAATAGCTCCCTCTCGAACCTCCATAACACTCGCAACGTTCCCACACCGGTAACAGTAATTTGGCGCCGACCAGACAGTCACGAGGTTGTTTTCTGGCGCGAACATGTATTTGTATCCTTCTTGGACAAGTTGGTGGGCACGGGCGATTAGTGTTAAGGAGTTGACGTGATTGAACTGAAATTAATCGGGCGGTGAGCAGGTAAAAGCCGGAGCGCGATGGATGCTGGATTAACCTCATTTGTCACGCGGCTTCCAAATAACCAGCCAGCTCCTCGGGGGCTGACGGACCAGGTTTCGATATCATCTGGATCTGACCACATGAGGTCTGGGATTATTCGAGCGTCAGATGAGGGTCGGGATTACAGCAGTGCGAAGAAAGACATACCACAGAATGCACCCTCATGTGGGATTTCTTGCGCCCTCGCGATGACTCGGATCTGATCTAATGTTCGAAGCTCCGGTGAGAGTCCACCGTGCACGCATAAGATCGAGCCATCAATGATCTGGAATTGTCAAATTGAACGTCAGTGCTGGTGGCAACGCCGCGAATCAGGAAGACTTGACGAACGGCAGCAAGGTTCAGATAGTCAAACACTGAGCAGCAAGCTTTCCAAACGTTGGCATTTCCATATTTTTGTTGACACTCGTCTGTAGATGGGAGGACATCAGGTCGGGCGGCAGTGGATGGGACGCGGAAGGCTCCAGGTCCTGCGACGCACCATAGAAGCCGTAGACCTGTGTAATCTGCCGTGACTCGTGATTCCCTCGCAGTAATGTTATTCGATCTGGGTATCTAGGTTCATCAAGGACTGTGTGAGCTCCTCTCGCATCATCGCCCTTCAGTGCGGTCCACGCACTTTGCCTTGAGCGTCAGCAGAAGCGATAGTGTCTCCAAGCTGTAGTATCCTCGATCCACAAAGTCTCCCTGGAAACAACAAAGCACCTATCGTCAGCTCTCGCTGGGCCATGAGGGCCGGCCGGGCCGCAGGTCACGCCTGAACGTCTGCCTGCTTCTCCGTTCCTTCTTTTTGCCGGGCCGGATCGCAAATAGGCGCACCATAAAGATGAAGCTCGTCCCCGGCGCCTCTCCCGCTACCTTCAGCAGCTCGAGCAAGTCCCACAGCTGTCCATGGATGTCGCCGCAGACGGTCACCGGTGACGAGACGGGCTGGACGTTCGATTCCTCCATCAGAATTGACCGCACGGCTTGGCAGAGGTGCTTCATCGCACTTTCTGGCAAATGTCGGCATTGGCGGAGCTGGGTTAGGAAGAGGTCGAGGTTGAGATCCGCGCCCATGATTGAGGAGCCCGATCAGCTGCCGCAAGTCACGATCGATGTTTCACTGCTCTCGGGGTCGAAAAGTGGAGAGAGTGCAGGCGACGTTGGTCCAAGTTGATGAAGATGAACACCGCGGGGCCGCAACTCGTGCTGCCGCAACTGTTGAAGCCGCGTCGATGTGGAGTCGCGGCCCCGCCATCCGCTGGACTCATCTTGTAAGTCTTGGAGCACTTTTCTTCTGCACAGTCAGTTCTCGAACTAATGAATCCTGAGAACGAGGTTCAGGCGTTGCAAATATAATAAGCTATGTGCGTCTTATGCTGAGAACCCTAAATATCTAATATGCGGAGTGATTAAGATCTATAAAATGCTAGAAAGGTGAAATCCCCGAAGTCCATGTAAAACGAAGCCTACTGAGCCTTGGGAGTGGGCTCGGGGTCAACAATAGTTCCCTCTGGGGAGCCGTCCTCCTCCGCGCCCAAATCGCGGTTCTGCTCGATTTGTACCTGGTACAATCGGTTGACCTCCATCTCGACTTCGGCATCGCTCATCTTTGGCATCTCGAGGGACATGGTAACGTAAGACTTCTTCTCGTTGTAGGCCCTGGCGAAACTGTGAAAGCGTTGTGGGTCAGCAGCTGGCCGCGAAATGCGGTTGATGGAAAACATTTCTCAACGTACATCAGATCGATCTCCTCGAGGGTGCGTCCGGCAGTCTCGGGGTAGAAGAGGTAAATGACTGGGATGAACATAGCGTTGATGACACTGATTTCGTTGTGGCACTCTTGTCAGCGTCGTCTTCAAGGCCGCCAGCGAAAGCTGACACTCACGCGTAGAAAAGGAAAGTTCCCCATGTGATCGATGTCAACATGACAGGAGTCCACTGAACGACGGCGAAGTTGAAAATCCAGTTCGAAAGCGTGGACACAGCTGGAAATTGCCCGCGAATCAGCCACATGTCTGGCCTCATGAAATGGAAAAATGACTCACCATTGGCGTTGGTACGGGTACGAAGAGGGTTGATCTCGGCGGGGTACAACCAAGGAAGCTCGAGCCAAGTAGCGCCGAAGAAGACGAGGTAGGCGAAGAGACCCTGCATTTTCGAGAGTTGTCAGCTAATCTCTTTCGTTTTGGCTAAAACAATGTGAGCGGCTTACGAAGACACTTCCATTGAGGATTTGCTTGTCGTTTCCGATGTAGCTGAATTGCGGGAGGGGGTCAATTCGCGTGTCGAAGCCTCGAACGTCGCAGGAAAACTTACCAGGCGAAAATGATGACCATCGACAAGCATTGTCCAACGGAGCCAGCAAGGAACATCTTCCTACGTCCGACCTTCTCAATGAGGTAGTAGGATGCGAAGGCGGCGAGGGCGTAGACTGTGACATTGACGCCACCGAGGATGAGGGAAAGCTGGCGAGTAACACCGATATTCTGCTCGAAGATGACCGGTGCGAAGTAGATGACGGCGTTGGCACCTCCAATTTGCTGGAAAATCTCTGAGTGGGGTAAAAACAGTCAGCGGCAAAGTTTCTGTACACGGTGGCGTCATACTCACGACTCGAAGCTCCGATGGCAGCGCGCCTGAAATGTTGAGTAGGGCCAGAGGTGAACATGTTGCGCTTCTTGATGACACCAAGTTGGTGGCTTTGGTCGATGCTTTGCATGATAAGGCGGGTCTGAAGGAGCGTGGCCTCGCTGTCGTACTTGTCGCCAGCCAAGGCAGCGATGACCCTTTGTGCTTCGACATGGCGTCCTTCGTGCATCAACCACCGAGGAGCTTTTGTGTGTTTGGAAAATCAGTGACGCTCTTAAGAATATGACTGTATAAGACTCACATTCAGGGAGATAGGTGGTTCCGAACAAGAGTCCAACAGCGAAGATAATTTGAAGGGCAATAGGAAGCCTCCAGTTGATGCTGGTCTTGATGAAGGACAAGCCGAAGTCCACCCAGTAAGCGATTGCGGTTCCTGTAGCAATCATGGAGGCCTCGATACAGCTGCGAAAGATCGAGTGGCGTGAGCTTCGGAGTAAATCAAGACATCGCGGTGGTCAAATATTTACACGAGAAGACCCCTGTTGTGCGACCGAGATGTTTCGGCGACCCAACTGGGAATTGTTGAAGTGTTCATTCCGTTTCCGATTCCAGTGACTGTACAAAAAGGTCAGGACGAGCTTCTCCCGAGGTCTGATAGGTTTCGCAGACTTACTGACTCGACCGATGCAGAACTGCAGTCCAGCCTGGTGTCCCTTAATAGCCGTGATTTGGATGACAACACCAAACATCATCACACAAGCACCAAGTTGAATCATTCGGCGCCTTCCAAGGCGGTTTCCCATGAGCAACGCGAAAATGGCTCCGGCAAAACATCCAAGTTCGTAGATAGACCTGTGAGACGCAAGGTCAGGTTTCACCTCGAACCATAGAAGTTTGGTTGTACGGACGTGTAAGTGGCTTGCAAAAGGGACGCTTTTGTCTGCCCTTGAACAGCAGCGTCGCAGGCCGGGAAGGTCTGGTGGAGAAGTGGGCAATCTAAGTAACGAAGCCAAATAGATCCAAATTCACGGGGACTTACCTCAATGAATTGAGGGCCAGTCTGTCGTTATAAAAAGCTGAGTGTCAGCTAAACGAATACGTAGACCGCAAATTCAAAGTATACACACGATTAGACCGCTGCGGAACGCCCGAAAGTCAGCGCGCCGATCGTAAACCCCACGAAATTATCTTCACTTACGACATCACACCCTGGTCGTATCCAAATAACAGGAAACCTGTGGTGGCGCAAGCCTGAAGAATCCGTAGTCAGCGTTGCGTTTTTGCCACCGCGCAAGCGCGATTCCGCTAGCTTACGGTGATTGCTGCCACCAAAGGCTTGCCCACAAGTCCGAAGTAGCTTGGAACTCCATCATCGTTCGTCTTTGCCTCCTCAGGGAGCTTGGTGGTAAGCTCAAGTCCGGGTGCGTCTTCCTGCTCGGTAGGCGGCTGGGACTTCTCGAGCGCTTGTTTTTCCGCCATGTCGAAAGGGTGCGAAGTGGGAAGATGAGTCGGTGGGGGTTGCTTTCAGCGCTTTGTCGAAAGCTTAATGTAGTGTGACTCGATCCGTCGAAACGAAAAGCGGCAAACTTGTGAAAGTGTAGGGGTGCAGCGAGAGCAAGATGTCAAGGGTGAAGATTTGGTGATGTTCAAAGAGGATGTGTCCCTCACTCCTCTTTGCTCAAAAGGGTTTCACGCAGTTTCCGGTCGAGTCCGGTGGTCCGGTCGTCTCGACTTTTTGAAAAAATCCGGGGTGAGGTCGTCATCCGGATGCGAAAAAACAAGCCGACCAGGAACGACGCCATCTCGCGCCCGAGCGACGCGAGCAGAGCTCAACGAGAGGGTGAAAGTTTTTGCAACTTCGTTGGCAGGAGTGGGCTTTTCACGACGCAGAAGTACAGCTGGGGGAGCAGAATCAACAACGAACGAGACAACAAACTCGCAACGTACCTGATACAGATCAAAGCAGACAATTCATTAAGTATGTTGCGGCAAGAATCCGGGGTAACAATTGCCCGCGTGTTTGTGAGAGTACCGCGGTTACTGTACAAGATTGTTCCGTTCAGCCCTTTCCAACGTTCAGGCTCCTCCGTTCGTCAGATTCACTTACCCAGACCTCTGCTTCTTTCAAAGGACCTGGCTTGCTTACCTGAAAGTGAACGTGCACCTGCTTATTCAAGAGGAGCACGGAGCGCAAGCGGCTGCGCGGTGACGGTGGCAAAACTATGTACTTGCAAATAATGTCCAGGAGTAACGCCAGCATGTACACAGAGGTTTATTGAGAGGACATACGAGGGATAGAAGGGAGGGACTACGAGCTAGAAGTAGCAGTGGGTATAAAGGAGCGAAACTCGGGAAGTGAATCTTCACTCTGGGACGTCTTTCGAAGCTTTTGGGCTGAAAGAGCTGAGTCTGCTACCGCTGAAACGACTCTTCCGAGTTGATGGAGAGACGCTGCCGGCGATGGATCGAGTGTCTGATGCCGGGAAACTATGCGAAGCGCTCCACTGCATCACGATGTGAGTTCCGACAGCATTCCCTCAGCCGAGAATGAAGTTGGACGCACCGAAAGTGTAATTGCGATTTCTCCTTGCGTCAATGGCACAGATACCGAAGTTGTAGGTGATGTGAGGGCGGAGATGTGGTCCCAAACGTTCAGCGAGCCGTCTGCTAAGACAATATCCTTTCCAAAGGCCTTCTTGTGTCTAAAATGAACAGGAAACAATGTTTTGGTCAGTACCACATCTAGTGAGGAAATTCAAGGCAGGAACGTACACGACAGCAAACTCAAGCAGGCATGGACCTTCGAGTGTTTTTACGGTGACTGCCTCCTCGAACGTCGCTGGGTCTCCCTTTTGGGCGTGAGTTGATTCGACAGTCTTGCCGTTGTGCTTGACCATGATGACCTTCTTCTCGTCTTCATCTCCTGCTCCGGTGAGAGCGTGGATCGTGATTGAGAGTAAGCCTGGTCCGCCTCCGAAGCTAGCTTGGGCGGCTGATCCATTCGACAGTGGCGCCGACGACTCCCGGACATGATTTTGAGGGTTGGGGCTTGAGGGAACGGAGGACGAATCCACCGCATATGCTGGAAGAGGTGGGACGGGGGGAGGAATCTCGGCTCCACCTGATCCTGATCCTGACCCGTTTCGATCGTGGTGCCCCCCGCCGCCCACCTTTCGAATCCCACTGAATACGCCCTTGCCGACAGCGCCTCCCACACCGAGCAATCCACCTCCAACTGCGCCAACTCCCCCAACGACACCACCCGCAAGACTGGTTCCGACGCGACCAGCTCCTCCGAAAGTCGACGTAGCCTGGCGCGTTCGTACGAGGAACGCCGGTTTGAAGGTCATCTTTATTCGGATGGTTCCGGGCTCCTTGCCAGGCTTTCCTTCGATAGGTGTTAACACAACGGCTACTTCGCTTTGAGTGAAAGGCTCCAACGCCGTTAGGTCGATTCTTCCTTTGCCGAGAGGAGTCGCCGAACCAACGCGATCCCAATCGTAAACGGTAACCACGAAGTCGGATGCGACCCTCGAGTTGACTCCCATGTCGAAAACCTCGTTCCAGACTGGGGTGAGCGTCTTCTTCACGACTTCCGATTTGTAAACCTTCTCGCCGTTGAGCTCAAAGACGGCATCTGGACGTAGTTTGTCAGTAGATTGTAGGGCGGCTCATGTGAAGAAAAACCTACAAGGGTCGGACTTTCCACTGCGATCAGCAGCAGGAATACCTTTCCCGTCGAGAAGCTCAACCCGCAGATGTCCCGAATTGTTGACGCTTTCGCGAGGTTCGAGGACGATATCGACTGGGATGTACTTGGCCGCGATGGTGACAGTGTTTCGCGCTGAGCCCTCTCCGAGGATGAAAGTAGCGGGTTTGTCCTTCAGGAGGAATGTAGTAAGTAAGATCCATTTAACTTGACAATGATCAGTCGCACCAAAGCAGCTTCCAAGAACTCGTTCATGTCAATAGTCTTGCTGGCCACGATGTCTTCGTGTGTTTCTTTTTCTGCCATGTTGAGCTTCAAGATTATTTGCGAGTACTGTGGATCAGAAATCAGCTTCCGCCCCGATGAGATCATCGCGAAAGAAAAAGTTACGTCAAGTTCGCGAATGAAGGACTCTCCAATCTCGTCCCAGACCGCGTGAGGTGAGCGAGCAGGTTCGGTCGAGTCTGCCAGATGAGGAGTCAGTATCGAAGCGAGGTGAAATATAGTCCAGTCGCTCTCACAGGAGGGCCAGTATCTGATGATACCAGCTTGTCAGTGAATTGCTACCACCGAGCGTGTACGAAAAGGTTGCCTTACCCGTCGTCGAACAACACCTCGAGTCGAGCACCCTTACGACTCAGCGCACTGCGGAATGAAAAGATCAGAAAGAATTCACAGAAATTGTTGATGCTCAGAAGGGATCAAGCATACCCAGATACAATTTGGAAGACAAGGATACCACTCTCTGGATAACGATAATGAAACGACTTCTCAGCAAGAGTGTCTCCCGACAGAGAAGGATCGGCTCACGAGTCTTCATAAGTTCCTCGCGTGGAATGACGATGCCTTCATTCGGATCTTCCTCCAGCTTCTTCGGCTTGGTTGACGAGGTCGGCGAGCCAGCGGTGCCGTTGACGCCATTCACGCCATTCGCACCATTTGCACCATTCGCGGCAGGTTGAACCTCCTCTTCATCTTCTTCCTCCTCCTCGATTGCGTTCGAGACCGGTTCAGTGAAAGAAACGTTTTTGAGATGAGCGCAAGGGAAGAATTCGACTTCAAAATCGACAGAGCCTAGCGTAGGGTAAAGTTAGCCAATGTCAAAACACCCTCCCCACGAAATGCTTGTAGCTTACCCTTGACAGTCTTCTTGCGGTCAATCTTCAAAGCCTCTCGACGAACCTTCTTTCCCGTCGATAGCCAAGGCTTGAGTTTTTTGTCGGTGCCTTCGGTCAGGAGGTCGTTCACTTTGAAGTCGGTGACTCCGAGAGAGCGATCCTTGCCGTTGTGCTGAAAGCCAGAAGTTAGCATTCACTAGCCCAGGAAACTTTAAAATTATCGTTTACCTGGTAGTCCATAACCTGAGGGAGCACACATCAGCTCAACTGGTCGCAAGAGTCCGAAAGTATGACATACCTCGAGCGTGTACGCGTCTTTGATGCTGTGAATCTCGACATAAACGAATCTGAGGAATACGATCTCGAGTCAGCCACCTCATTACTTGGCAAGTCGCTGGAATGAACGCACTCGTCCCAAGCAGGGTTGAGATCATTGTCAATGAAGCGCGTACGTGCGACGACAATACCATTGGAAAGGATTCGGGCATCTGAGAAGTGAAGCTGAGCTCAGATTCGATTGAAATGTCTTTCGCCGACTTACAAGGATCACTCTTGCCACCACTAAGCGCCTCGACGTTCTTCAGGTCCGTAGCCTTCTTGAACCTGCACCGATCAAAACCATCAGCAAGAACCGCGCAACTTCAAAGTCTGACGAGACTTACCAAATCCGAATGACACCAATCGGTGGCGTATAAGCACCAGCCCCATTAACAGCGCCGGCCATCAACACCGGATTCCACTGCGCCGTGATCCTAACCCTTCCACTCTTCGCATTCGAAAGCGGGAACCAATCCTGATCCTTATTCGCAACATCCAACAAATCAGTCAACTTGATCCTAACGTGACCAAGAGGCGAGTTTGAAACAAGGGAGTTGTCGTCCATGATGGATACTCCAACGACGGCAGTAGATTTTTCTGTGACGAGGAACTCGTTCGGTCGTTCCCAGATTGGATTCGGAGTGCGTTTGAGAGTTTGAGATTGTGCGATCTTCTTGTCGTTGAGGAGTAGGTCGAAGTAGGGGTTAATTTGTTGGCCGCGAGGGTCGATGTCTTTTGCGGCGTGGACGGTGAGGCGTACGACTCCAGTCTCTACCACACGAAGGGGACGGTAAGCCTTGTATACTTAGCAAAAGATAGAGAAATGCGAACGCACTCGAATCAGGAATCGGTTCCTCAGTCCCATCCGCGAGCTTCTTAGGCTTCAAAACCGGGCAGTAAATCGCATCGAACTTGATCTGTCCTCGACTCTTTCCGTCCAGCATAACTTCCGTCGTAACTCCCTCTTGCTGACCATCTTCCACGAGCGACTTGAGATCAAAGTTGGCGGTACCGAGATCCGAGTCAGGTCGGTGCTCGTTCCAATCCCTTACGACCATTGTGAGAGTTTCGTTGAGGTTCTGGAGGAGAATGAATTTCGTTTCGTTCCAATGAGGCGCCGATCTGGGTAATCAGAAGATAAAACGAAATCAGTACCATCATGACATTGCGAATAGAAATTCAAAAAGGAGACTTACGTGCTGAGCTTGATACCAGTCTTGGCCAATTCTGCTCGTCCGGCAATCGAGATGCTAATATAAGGATCCGGAGCACCACCACCAAGCTTCGTAGCCTTCAACCCTCTTCCGTTATGAATCCTCAGAGCGAGAACTCCACAAGCAGTATCGGCGGGTACACCAGACAGCATTTGCTCGAGGTTGAGAGTGAAGATGTTAGGGTCGTACATCATAGGTCCTAATGCGCCGTGAATTTGGCCCATGACGAAGGGCTTGAATCCGGGAATCTGAGGAACTTTCGGTTAGATAGAGGCGGGTGGACGGAGGGGAAGGGTGGGATGACGTACGATGGACATGTCGAAGCCGATAGGTCGGGGGACGAAGTCGATGGAGGGCGGGGCAACGAAGGACATGTCGACGAGTTGAACTGGCGACAGATAATTTGTCAGACGACTTTCAGAGCTTCCATTTTCTTAGGCAAATCATAGATACCATGAGGGAAGTTGTTCTGAGGAGGGGAAACAGTCGAAGTCAGTTCAAAGCTCCCATCTCAGACAAAACGCATTCATGAAAACGCCTCACCATCAGCTTAAGTTTGATCCTCATAACACCCTGAAAGCTGATATCTTCAACATGAATGTCCTTCGTAACAACTGCCGGTCCGATCCGAATACTGATAGCAATCGTGATCTTGGGGTTGACCTTCTTCGCAGCCGCACGAGCGGTCATGTCGAGAATATCGTTGGGTACGAAAGATATTGACCAATCCATGAGAACGACATCTTACTCGAAGAAAAGTCAGTTAAGAGGCCGGGAAGCTCGAGTGTGAGCAAGGTGAGGTGAACGCAAACGCACCATCGTCAGTGTCGGGGAAGGTTCGAACGTGGTCGATACGAGGTGGTTTTGTTCCGAGAGTGAAAGTGGTCATTCGGATCTGGAATGGATGTTGGGGGTAAGTCTGAACTTCGAACTCTCACTCTGAACACCGCTATGAAACTCACAGAGTCAAGGAATCCAGGCGTAGAAACGCTCAAAACCTGATCCACAGAAGCAACAATAGTCGCCGATAGTACCGGCTCATAAATCAACCAGAATCTTGTCACTATAATCGCGCAAGAATATCATCAGTTTGAGCGAACCTCGAACGTCACGCGCGAGAACCAGGAGGGGGGACGCACTGAACAAATTAAGCCACATGGCACTTTCGACGTCGGATTTTAATCCCTTCTTGGATACTTCGCGAGTCATGTCATCTCGGATGTTGCGACGCGCTCGAGCGATGCTGGTTTGGTAGTAGGTCGCCGCGAAGGCGAGGATTATGATGAGCCAGCCCCAGCCTCCGCCGAATAGAGTAACGAACTGTGGTTGTATATGTAAGTGACCCAGTATTTTTATAGGCGTAAATGCGGGCCGAAACTTACGTGAGTTGAGATGACGGCGAAAACGATGATGCCGGCGTTGTGCCACCTGGAGGAGCGAATTAGTTCGAGAGGCTTGAGGAGAGAGAACGAAGACTGCTCACCATTCTCCATAGTAGGATTGCGAAACAAAATCAGCGAGTACGGAATTCTTCAGCTGCTCCTCGGGTGTTAAGAAGAGCGTGCGGTCCATCGAGGTCCATCCCTGCGCATATCCGATTCATCGTCAGCATCTCGGCTGCCCGTTCAGATCTTCTCAAAATGTCCTCACAATATTGAACCAATCCGGTACTGTGCCAATTGAGATATAGTCAGCACTCAGCCTCCCAGTGGCGTCCCCACCCTCCTCCAACAGCACCCCACTCACTTTCTCTCAACTTGCTCCCCGTAGGACCCACCGGCATCTCCCCCGGCGGCAACTTCTCCACCTCCACCAACTCATTCTCCTTCCTGTCCTTATCCAATTTAGCGACCTCCGTCGGACTCGTCGTAGGCCCCAACGACGGCTTAGTCCCCACATCTGAAGCCATTCCCATTCCTCCGGCCGCTTTAAACTCCTTCACTTCGGGCCCACGGAGAGAGGGGAGAGCACTCATGTCTACTGGTGCGAGAGCGGCTTTGGCGTTAGAGAGCGTTTGGGCGCCTTTAGATTGGGGAGAGTCGGTGGCGTTGAAAGTGTGGACGGTTGCTCCCTGCATTAGAGAGAATGGATGGAGAGAGGTGAAGAGGGATGTTAGTGGTGATGTGCTGGAGGCGCGGCGCCGTGGTTGATGACGGTGGGGGAGCGACGCGGACAACGAGTGCGTCCGCCAAGGGAGCCTTGAGCTCCTGCACAGAAACCTCAACGAAGGTTCTCCCGCGTCACAAAGGCTCTCCATTAGGTCGAAGAATGGCATACGAGCAAATCCTGTCGTCGTGAAGCTCGCAGCGGCGCCTCTCTCGAGCCGTCGTTGACTGACCTTTGCTTCATCCCTAGCTTGCTGCACTTCAATCTGTCCTTCGCTAGCAGGAGCTTTCGTAGCATTCGGAGGAGTTATTTCAATATTGGGAGGTCCGGCACCAAAGTCATTTGAGACTGCAAGGAAAGGACCAATGCACGCATCAGTACAGCTCGGTAAGTGAGAGCTTCTTTCACTTGGCGACAAATCTGCACGGAGACCGAGTGAGACCCAGGAGAAGGAGAGCTTACCTGGTGCTGACATGTGTGAGTTGGTGACCACCTGTGATGAGAGGATGAAGTCAAACTGCTCGTTGATGATGTCGACGAGTTGGTCACTTAGCAAGGATCGCCCACTCCACGCGAGTCGAAGGCCTCGAACAGGCTGTTCTTCTTTCAAAACTGCGGGAAACGTCGACTGTCGAACTTCACTTTTCTATAGAATTCTATTTCATCTACAGCACCCGTCAACTCCTGAAAGCTCACACCATCAAATCCAGCTCGTCACGAAGGGACGTCCGGCGGACGTTCGCGGACTTTGAGTCAGTGGGCCAAAGTGGGCGACGGTCGTTGGCTTCGCAGACTCAGAAGGATCGAGGTCGCGATTTATCGAGACGTAACTCCTCAAGAATCGAACGGCATGTGTACCGACGGACACAGCTTACCAGGAATTATAAGATTAGACGCCCTTGGAAGAAGGTATGGTAAACCGACCAAAGGCTGAATAGGAAGTCAACAACTTGGTGCCGCCGAATAAAAGCAAAACAGGCGAGCTCTGCGGGTTGCGATTCGACAAATTGAATGAGGGCAGAAGTAACTTACTAGATGGTCGCAGGCTCCCGGGGGCCAGAGTTTACCCCCTTGCGTAAACTTCTTTTTTCGGACGATCACAAGAAGGTAGCACAGATTTTTCAGAATTGCAAAGTACTAAGAATCAAGTGTGAAGTGTTGTTCAAGAATTGGAGTGGAGTGGGAAGCTAAATGTCGATGGCAACCTTGGGCGTGGCAGCGTTGGTGAACATATCTTTGTGTTCCTCGCCGAGAAGACGAATTCCGTTGAGTTCGAAACGTCCGCCAGCTTTTCCTCCTGGGTAGATCCATCCTTGTGCGAACGCCGTACAGGCGACGATTGCGCCACGCTGAATCTTGTCGGGAACGAGCCTGATCTTCTTCGAGAAGTCACCATCAATGTCCCTGCAGTCGTAAACCTCGGGGAAGCTCGTACTGGTGCAAGAAGGGTATCAGGTTTTGTCAAAGAGCGAGTGAGAGTGAACTTACAGCAGGGAGTAGTCGCTACAGTTGCGCTCGAGGCGAATGCGACCGGCTCCAGCAGCGCTAAGGATAACTATTAGCGGAAGTTTAAC
>JASZXU010000810.1:0-13904 GCA_035521515.1 Phenoliferia sp. Uapishka_3
GGGGGGGGTAGAGGACGGAAGAGTGGAACAGCAGGGGTACGGAACAAACGGACCAACGGCATCGCGTGTCCGACGAGAAAATCGCGGCGGGGGGATGTTTGGCGCGTGCGGCTGCGCAATGTTATGGTCGAGAGGTTTCGTCGATCAGCAATCCGACACTCGGGGAAGCGAGGGTGGGGGTTGACAAACTCACCGGTCGATGGGGTCAGGTCATGTTGTTATTGTCGTTATTGTGGCTTGAGGCGGTCGGCGGAGGATGGACGCGTCGAGAAGGAACGACTTAGGTTCGCCGGCAGAGAGGAGTTGAAAACCCAACGGACTCACATGTCCCATCACATCTCTGGGGAATAGTGATGCCGGGGAGCGAAGGAATGTACAACCCTGCGGGGCAGTAGGGTTACCGGGTCGCCGATGGCGACGTTCGGGAGGGACAGGCCCGAGATCGCCACCGACTTTGGAAGCTTGCAATTGTTTGTTGTTTGTCGAGGTCCGGATTCGGAGAGAGTAGTGTGATGGAGTGGGAGGGTGGACCTGGGCGGGCGCGTGTGATGGTAGGAGATGAAGGAGGCCGTTGGCAAGTTGCGATCCCGAGATTGGCGTGCCTGGCGAAGACTCCAGTGGCGCCTCCAGTTGCAGGTGGCTTCCAGTTGCAGTTGCGATATCTAAGTACTTCGGTGAAGTCCCCGTCAGCGCCACATTCGCGTCTTCGCGTCTTCGCGTCTGGAGAGGACATATAGGATCGACGGACGCGAACTTGCTGTCGCTACCGCTCTGCCTTAGACGCTCCTCATCTCTCCACACTCCCGAACCTGTCCAAAGCACCTCCATCCTCAATGAACCAGCCAAACCTGCCCATGGTCCACGACGTCTGTGGTTGGACTCATTGCCGCCAGCATGTTGCCCACGGTGCTCCAGGAGGAATTCATCGGCACTACGTCGTCAAGCATGCGTCTCGGTATCCTCCCGAAAAAGGTTACGAGTCAGAGGAAGAACCTCTCGACGCAGATGCCGAGCTTTTGAACCGCGTTTTCTGGGCGGCCGCAGAGGGTCGCCACGAGGCCGAGGACAACGGGGTCGAAGTCGTCGATCCAGAAGCTCGAGCCTTCAAGGAAGAGCGGTTCCCTTGTGCTGGCTGGGCGTGTGACGAGAATGGTGAGTTTCTCGACGAGCAAAACCCAGCTCCTCGTCAAGACCAGCTCGTCGACCCAAACGCACCGTTTTCTCCGTTCGACGACGAGCGGCAGTATGGCTGGGCGGACCGGATCTCGAAATTCCGTATGTCGAAGGCGCAAGTAGACTCTCATATGCGTCGGCATGGCGAACAAGTAAGACGAGCGCGATACGAGAGGAGTTGAGGAAAGGGCTGACATAATCATTCCCGCAGGAGCCTACGCCTCCCGCCTTCTCCAACTTCGAACAATATCGCAAGAGAGTCGACGAAATAGAATACGGTCTGCAGTCCCTCTCGCACTTCTTTGTACACGTCACTTATTCTGGATTTTGGCATGGCCCCTCAGGTCCCGAGTGGGCGCTTTGGCGACAGCAGAACTTCAAAGCCGAACCTACGGACCTCCCTGCCGACGCATACGAGTTCTTCCCATTCCTAGAAGACACTCAAACGTTCTATTACCGCGACACCAACCTCGTGCTCAAGGACCTCCTCCGTAACCCCACCTTCGTAGGCCGCCAGTCTTATGCGCCAGTCCGGCACACCCTCCCCGACGGCGACTTCATCACCGAGCCACACACGGCTCACCAGGCGTGGGACGTCCAGGTATGTTCCCCTCCTGCCTATGCGCTGGTCTTATTTCTGTATGTCTGAGCCAACGGTGACATGCGCAGGAGAAACTCGACCTCGGAGCGACACAAGCCCGCCTTGTTTTCGCCTCCGATGCTACAGAGTGTTCCCTTGCGTCTGGTAACGCTTCACTTCACCCAGTCTACATGTCAACATCCCTGAACGACGCCTCCCTCATCCGCGAGGATCGCGGGGCATTGGTCATCGTCGCTTTCATTCCCATTCTCAAGTGTAAGCTGGCCTTTCGCTTCGCCCACGCATGCTTTCGACGCTGACATGCATTGTCCCATCGTTGCCAGGCCATGACACGTCTAGCGCAGGTCGAGAGATGTTTGCTCGCTACGCGCGTCAAGTGCGCCATCACTGCATGTCGTGAGTGGCGCAGCGAACACTACAAAGAGTCTTTGAATCCGAGCTGAACCTGCATTGTTACAGTGTGCTCATGGAACCGCTGCGCCAAATCCTCGAGACGGAGCAACTCAGACAGACTGCCGACGGTTGGTGGCGTTGGGTTCGGGCGTACCTTGGCTGCCAGCCGGTAGACTACCCGGAGGGCGGCTGGCTTCTTTGTGTCCTCAAGAACTGGGTGGTGTGGTGAGGTCTCATGCCGTTGTTTTCCCGCGATCCCGCGCTGATCTTCGTCACACCCCGTCGTTATCTTCAGCTGCGAAGCGAGGCCCGAAGAGCTAGGTGACGGCGCTGGCGTCCCGCGCACCTCGGAGTCTTCAGCTGAGCATCGAGCACATGGAGCGGAACACGCAAGATCTTTTGGATTGCATATGGAGGTGGTAAGTCTAGGTCCGATTGTATGGATGCGCGGAGGCCACCGGCTAACCCCCCTCGCGCCTGGCAGCCGTACTACGACCGCTTCAACATCAACGGACATGCGTTGATAATTTCCGACCTCCTGCATCAGCTTACCAAGGGTACGTCCGCCACGGAAACTTGCCTGGGGTTCGGCTCACAGGTTGAGCGAGATAATATGGTGGACACTGACTGCTCGCGGCACTTCTTGCAGGTGTTTTCAAGGACTGGACCTTAGACAGTTTGATCAAGGTCTACCTTAAGAACGCAGCTGGCGGGGGAAGACCCTACGACCGCGTCATGAGGGAGATCGCTCGGCGGTGCGACGCCCCTCCACCTCCTTCGCTTGACGAACTCGGCTGACAAACCGCACTTCTCTTAGATTGGAAGTCCTCCCGCCGTTCTCCAACCTTCGAAGATTCAAGGATGGGATCGAGTTCCCGAAGTGGACTGGAGAAGACTCGAAGGCTTTGATGGCGGTCCGTTTTCGTTTCGCCCTCTCTCCATTTCCGTGTCGACGACCTGATTGTTCGAAATCCTTCCAGATCATTTCATCCGCGCTTTGGGGTAAGCCCGAGTTAGCGATTGTTTGATTGACTCATCGGGCCTGACACCTCTGGCCGGCGCAGATCTTTCCTGGGGTGAGGAGGGCACCGAAGAACACCGGACCGCCTTGGACGAGGTGACGCAGAGCATCACTCTCGTGGTGATCATCTATTGCTACGCTTCTTCGCTTGAGTCAACCGCGACGGATCGCGTGATCCAAGACCGAGCAATCAAGCTTTACATGGAAGCAAGTCATCGCACTTCTCCTTCATTCCGTCCGTTTCCTTACCACCTTCCTTCCGTAGGTGATTCGCTACGCCTTTGAAGATGAGCGAGAAGAGAAAGGATTCAACTGGGCCCGCCTGCACTCGATGTTCCACTACGTCGAGTGGACAGAAGAAAACGGAACTGCTCCGCATTCGGACACCGCACCTTACGAAGTGCGTGGACGGCATTCCTTCCCTGGGTTCCCTGACATGTTCTGAGCTTGCACCACTAATTTCCCTTTTTTTCCATAGACTGCTCACATCAAGGCGGTCAAGCTCCCGTATCGCGCGTCCAACCGTTGCAACGCTATCGTTCAAATCCTGCGCGCCAACACACGGAGGGATTGTCTGGCTTCTCTACGCGGTCGTCTCGAGCTGGCTGGTGTGATTGACGTTGCGCGCCCGATGCGCTTGCCCGTTTATCAAGAACCGTTGACGACACTGCCTGGTCGAGGAGGTAGGCACGCTCCTCTGGCTCACCGTTGGCGCTCTCACTGACATCTTGAACATGGGCTGGCACGCGCAGATCGGAACAAGCGGCTCCTACTCAGCGAGCTGGCAGAACGTCGGCAGCTTCCTGCATTGGAGTCGGCTGTGAGTCAAAGGCTGTTTACGTGCCGCTCTGCGTCACTGACTCTCGGCTCACTGCGCTCTTCTAGACTTCGGCCTTCCTCAGCACCTATTTTGCCATTCCGGACTACGTCTATCCCGGCAAGGTCGAGGTACATACCATCGCCAGCGCTAGCTTCCCAGTGTATGCTCGCCCGGCGTACTTGAGCAACGACACATGCAGTTCGTTTGATTCCCGCTTCGACTGAAGAAACCGGCTGACCTAACCTCGACCACACCTTGGTCCCTACAGAGCTTATGACCCAACGCCTTTACGCTACGCCCGACTATTCTTATCGGGGCGAGGTCGGTTCAGTCCGTGGACCGCGTCACAACACACTCTTGGTGAGAGGTCCCCGCTGGGCGGAATTCGGTGGTCAGTCTTTCGACGCGTACGAGGTCGTGAGGGCGCGAATGTTCTTCTCGATCGGTTACCGGGGGCGCAAGATCGACCTCTGCTTAGGTGAAGTGTACAAGAAGGTGAGTTCTGGCACCTGACTGGGTTCCAGGTAATGATGGCTGATTCTGCCTGCTCTCCGCCCCAGGAGCCTCTCCACCCTGCCCGACGGGCCGTGCTCTCGCCAGTCGTGCAGCCTGTTGACGTCGCCGGGGAGCCGTCTTGCCGAGTCTTTCTGGTGTCGGACATTCTCCGCTCGGTGCATCTCCAGCCGCTCTGGGGTAAGCAGGGTGTTCCCAAGGAGCTCAACTTCATGGAGACGCTCGACCGGTGGAGAGGAAGCTACGCGGTTGGCGTATTCACGGACCAACACATCTTCCGTCTGCTTTTCCGCCCAGACGCGGCTTCGTACATGGATGCGATCCCCCGTCATTAGCCCCCCTCTTTGTCTTTGTTAGCTTAGTTGAGATGTCCGCTTTGCTTGACAATGAAGTCCGTCGTGCCCTCATTATATCGGTTCACTGCATGGCCCGATGTTTGGTCGTTCAGAAGAACAAATGGCGCCCAGAGGAACGAATGCAGCCAGATATGTTGCTCGACCAGCTAATTTCGACCGCTCAAAGAAATAGCGCGTGCCATACTCCATCGCCTCCATACCCGATGGTGTCGGCGCTACTCGGACATTGGAATCCGGAAGTGAAGCGAGCGCGGCGGTCGAGTTGTCCGACTCGTTCGAGCGTCCGTAAGCACCAAACGTCCGGCACTCAAGTCGCATGAATATTCCGGTGCTCTTGTTTCTGCCCGAATACGAATGATTCTCAAGCTCTGCCCCTATACTGATACCGAGATGAGGTCCTGTTTGTGGACAAGCGGGATACGGCGGGAATGAAGCCGCACAGCATTAGTGCACCAACGCCGCTCCGAGGTCGCGCCACAGAGTGATACGCCTGGGAGGTGTTGTTGTACACGAATGGGTTGAATTTCCTACCGGCTGAAGGAGCTGCGGCCAACTGCCCGTGGTTCCGGCCTACCTTCGCCGAGGAGTCCCTTCCAGGGTGACTCACGTTGAACTCTACGCGTTTGCCCAATTGTGACGACTTGAATGCTGTGACCAGATAGATTGGATTCGAGTACAAGCCGAAACATGGTTGACTGATATGGGAAAGCCTAACGCTTGATAATACGGACACGCAAGGGCTTTGAACGTGCCCGAAACGTTTTCTGTTGCGAAGGCGACGCCCTTTCTCACCTCGCTAACACACACCGCGAGGAGGGCTTCAGAAGTCAGCGACAACTCTTGGGGCGGCTGATGGCCCCAAGAAGGGTTGGTCTAGTACCTTTTCATTACTTGGTCCTCCACAAGAGTTTAGCCGAGAAGACTTGCTGTCAAGTCCTTCCCAAACGCACACCCTGAGGTTCGCGGGACGTCAACGAACCTCCATCAATCATAACCGGAACTCTTACTCCGAGGTCCCCGTGCTATTCTGAGCACATGTACTCCAAGTGGCAGTGTTTTTCTGCTCATAGTTCCGAACTTTGCGCCCAAATGACAAGTTCGTGTGCCCGTTACGCACTCGAGGTAGTGTCCTGGGCAGTGTCCTACTTGTAACTCCTTTGACCCTGGCTAGGATAAATCCGGAGTAAATTGCCAGGCATTGAGATTTACTGGGCATGTAATTATTGGCCTATTATTTAACTGCCCTCCGTTGCTCGTGACTTCGAGCTCTCAGATGAATCTTCTTCGCGCGCAGGCGCCGTTCGCCGAGCCTTCGTCCGAGCCCGAGGATGTCCAACAGCGATAACTTGCGATAACTTAAATTCAGATCAGACTTCGAATTAAACAACCAAAGTTCTGGTCAGGTTTCCTTCCCCACAGCGTTGACGTTTCCACACTGGGCTTGCAGACCCTTCGATGTCGAGTCGCTTGGAAGCGGGCGGGCGAGATGTGTATGAGTCAGTGACTAAGGACAATGATCTCTAGTTTTCTGAACTGCTTGGCACTCTGCTACGAGAAGGCGTTGTGAGTGGTTGATGCGAGCGAAGCTTCGTAAAGATATACGAGTGGTGGCGAGGGGTGCATGCTTAGGATCGCCTTTCTTCCTTCGACTCTCGAGATAATGCCACTGCAGGCTCTCCCCTCGCCAAATCCCTAGCTCAGCCATGCACAGCGCTTCGCACCCTCGATGGAAAACAGCTCCCTACCGGCCTAAAGAGTGGACACAGCACTTTGACCTTGCTACTTTCGATCTCGACGACGAGGTCGCGGGCGGGCTGCGCATCAACAGCCAAGTTGTGAGCCGCTTCCCCGCGTCTCGCTACGGCCAGCTTATAAATCCTTATCGCCAGAGCGTGATTCTTTACAGCTTTGCAAACAGCTGGGGTCTCAGCGCTTTCACCCTCGTGTGCGAGCTCAACGACGCACATCAGGCCGGATGTCTGGGTGGAGGACCTTGGGAGCTTCGGGATGAAAGACCTAGGCGTGAGGATGCACTCCTCTTTTCCAGAACTCGAAAAGTGCGCTGACTCGTTCCCAGCAGCACGAGCCTGGACCGTCGAAGAAATTGAAGCCATGCTGTCCCGTCACGACTTCCCAGAGAGCGGAAGGTCCGACGATGCGGAGAAGGACTGGATGGCCGTCTTACTATCCCTCAGCCGATTGTACCGCGAGCCCCAAGGAGCAGTTTGGGTCTTCTTGAGGGATGACGCGATTGCTAGGAACTGGACGGTACCGTACCAGGTGTCCGGAGAAACGACACGGCGATTGATGGCGAGGAGTGTCCCAATGGAGGATTTGGTCACGGTGATGCCATCTCGCGTTTAGTGATGGCAGACGCTTCCTGCTTTATTGCTCTATGTATCTCGCTGGATTTATGGGTGTTGTCTTCCCTCGTTTGGCCGCCTTCGAACCACAAAGAAGGAGGCGCTCAACTTCCTCGTCCTCTGCATCCTCGTCATCGGTAGCGTTCTCCCGAGCCGAAAACCACTGAACCGTTTGGCCATCTTCATTTTCCGTGTCATCGTCTTCCGTCGGGCCGGGCAAGGGGGTTGGAGGGTCAATGGATGGGAGCAGTAGTGGACGGTAGTCGGCTGTCATCTTCAAGGCGTCAGCACACGAGGACGCTGTGAACGAGCCTCAAAGTACCTTGTGATCTCCACGGTGCGACCGGGAAACAGTCCTTCGCAACGGCCCAGGAGCAAAGAAAAATCTCCAGCGTGAGGTCGCTTTCGCCGTAAAGTCTGGCTAGCCCGTTCAAGATGATGATCTACGGAAGTAGAAATTGATTTAAGAAATTGGGGGAATATGCGTTATGGGTGACAATACGGAGCCTTACATTGTTCAGGTGCGGATCTAAAGACGCTCGACGGTCAGGGAAGTCGTGTAGGTCAAGCATGACCTCAATGTCGTCGAGCATCCACTGTCGGGCTGCGAGACGGAGGACCATTCGGATCAGTCAGACTGGGCTTGACAACTCCGAGCCACTGACCTGGTCTGCGAATGACTTCGCCAATAAACCCGCTGCGAACGGACTCGTTCAAGACACAGGTGAGATCCTTGTCTACGACTCCGTACTGCCCCGCGAAAGTGCGAATCGCGTCCCTCTGCCAGTAAGTCGTGGTCAGTACCTGCTCTCGTGCTTTATTACGGCGGTGGGTACGCACGATTGAGTAAGGCCCAAGGTCGGGCAAGCGTGCCAGGCGCGAAACGTGATTCCCGTGTTCGTAGTCGTGAAGGTAGGACGCTTGGTCGCGAGGAGCAATGAGGTAGGCGGCCATGGTGATGTGTAGGGAGGGACAGGAGGATGTGAAGTGCGTGATTGTTATGGCCGTGGGGTTGTTGTTGGCGCTCGAGAGAATGGCCGGCCCCTATCCGGCCTGAAGGTTGCTGTCTCGCAAAGCGCCTCTCAGGCCTTCCGCCTTCGCTCACGCCACACCGGTGACAACTCAGACGCGTCTTGCATGCACATCACAACACAACTCATCACAACGCAAACTCCGTACGGATGCACCGGGAAGGCCCACCGGATCACAACCGTCCGCATGCAACTTGGGACGAACTGGGGAGAGATGAGGGGATCGGGCTGGCTTCAGTTGCCGATCTGGCCGACCAACGGCTCAACACTTTGTGGCGTTGTTGTGAGTCGACCTGATCTTCTTGCAAGGATGGCCAACTGACCGAGCCGTTGACGCGCAGCCAAAGACCTTCTGTGCCTGTCGCTGATGCGCTGATGGCTCAACGTCGCGTTCGAAGTTCCCGCATGGTTATGTAGTGGGGCTTGTCGTCGCGGTGTTTTGCACCTGGTCTGCGCTGAAGGGACAGACCGCGTAAACATACCGAGACATCGTTTTCTGCCAGCTGCCCGCTCCGACAATTCGCATAACTACCGAGCCTCACTTTCCCTTTTCCTTCCTCCCACCCACCCATCACTCTCATTACCACCAACCGTTCCACTTTCCTTCCCTACCTCATACCTCTTACTTTCCCTACATCTCCTCCGTCCTCATGTCCAGCGTCTGGTCCCGATTGAACACCTCCGAGTCCCCGGCAGCTCCGCGGACCGCCTTTGACTTCGAGTCGCCAGCCGGCCATGCAGTTTGATCGTTCTCAAGCAACAAACGCTTTGGGGAGTTCATGAGCACAGTTCAACGAGAAATCATGAACCTCAACTTCAAGCTCCTTGAACAGGTACTTGATTCCGCGCTCTATCAGAACGTCATGACTTCCGTTGACAAACCCGACTCACGCTCCCCTCCCCTCTAGATCACTGCCCACTCTATCGCGAAGAAGACGAAGGTCCGCAAGAGCAAGAAGCTGAGCCCTTCCGACAAGACGAGGCGCATCGAAGCTCTTGAGGATTTCTTCGAACACTCTCACACCGCCTTGCTCAAAGCATCGAACGTCACTATGTCTTTCATGAACCAGACGATGGTGACTCTTCCCCAAAGACATTCGCTCCGTCTTCTATTTTGCTCACATGCTGTTTAAATGCAGGTTGACTTTGAACGCACGCTCCAGGAGCAAGAAGACGTTAGTCCGACACTTTGCTTCTTCGTAGATCCGCGTGCTGATCCACATTGCAGCGATCCCTGCAGATGCTGACTGAGCTGACCGTGCATGCGGCGAATCAAGCTCCCCGCGTTTTCACTGGTCACTTGGAGGGCATGACGCTTCGCTCGCTCAGGGTGCGCTTTCGTCTCAGCGATGTCCCGATTCCCGCACTGGAGCTGAACCCCTTTCATTCATAAATTCAGATGCTGGTCGAGGCTAAGGCTCGTAACCCTGAACGATTTTCGTCCAGCCCAATGCCGGCTGAACACCGTCGCGCGGGACGCCCAGCCAACCGTTCTTTGGCCGCCGCTTCGTCGTCGTCCGTGTTCCTCGGATTCGGGTCGAGCCCGCCTACCACGCCATCCCTCCGTCGCCACACGACCCCCACCAAGAAGCACCGTCGCCATTCTGTCAGCATTAGCCCCCTCTCTTCCCCGGTGGGGATGGCCGCGCCCGCCGCCAAGAAGATCCGGTTCGACACAGCGTACGTCGTTTTGCATGCTCTTTTTTTCGGGGCACATACTAACAACGTTCCGCTCGCTCCTCAGCGTCTAGTACTACTTGGTGTGCCTGTTCCGCCACCGAGTTCAGATCTCCTCCCTGTCGCGCAATCGTTTTTAGTTTTGGCTTTCTCGAACATGTACTAGCTTGGCAGTCTGAGAAGTGTTAAATCTGGAATATATTGACCTCCGTTGATAATTCCCACACTCTATTCCCTGCTCGCTCTGTTCCCTGCTCACTGGCCTCGGTGATCCGTGCGCGACCAGACTGGTGGTTTTGCGCAAGGCTGATGAAAGCTTGAAACCTTCCGCGCGAACACATTGTTTGTTACTACATCAGCTCCTTGGATGATCGACGACGCCCTGCGGAGAAGCTGCAGCTTCAGAAGGTCTCACTGGTCACTCTTCATCGTCCACCATAGGGCACCGCCGGCACCGTCGGTTCTTCGGCGCGACTCGGCCTTCATCGGGATCTCAAGACAACATCACGCATAGGTTTCGTAATCCCTCTCGATCAAGGTTGGGTTGTGTTGGGGCGACTGTTTACAAAATTCTCGCCGACTGTGAGCTGCCCCCTCAGTAGCGCGAAGGTGTCGGTTGCGTCGGCGTGGGGATATCGCGAATGAGAGTTGCTAAAATCCAGTAGAATGTTGCAGGTACGAGGCAGGTGAGTTTGCGTGCCTGAGATTTACCGGCGCCGAGGATCACATTTAGCGACCGTCAGTGTGGCGTATCGCGTCTCAGAAGTGCAACTACCGGTTTGGAAGCCTTGTCCGAACGGTGGGCGAATCTGTTGTCGCGTTCAACCTGTGGAACTGAATTTTACTCCCTTGACTCCTCAGCCTTCACTCCTTCGTCTGACCTTCGACACTCCCGATCTCAGATCCTTTACTTAACGGCAAAGTACATACCTCCAATGAACGCCTCCCCTTTCACAGCATCCAACGCATTCGAGTTCGGCGACGTCGGGTGAGGTCTCTCTCAGAACTCCTCGTTCTTGGCTTACATGCATGAGACTCCCAAATCCATTGGAAAGCTCATGGCCGACATCATCCAGATCGTAAGCGCGGGCCACGAACTTGCCCCTCATCCCCATTGACTCTTTCGTACCTGCCAGTTGTCCACTCAGGAAGCCAAGAAGAGGGCCGGACTCCGGGCCAACAAGATTCTGTCTCTGTCGGAGAAGAAGCGTCGGATGGATGCCAACAAGGACTTTTACGATCACCTCCAGTGCTCGCTGCACACGGCTATGGCGGTGACCAACAATTTCATGACCAACACTCTCGTAAGCTGCTCAGGCGTCCGGTTCACCTCATGGGCCATTCTTATGGGAAACTGATGGTGCTGCGGCGCGTCCTTTATTTTCCTCGCCTAATAGAACTCGTTTCAGGAGCATCTCCAAGAGCAGTCTACGGTGAGCCGGACACTGCGATCACTTTCCACTGTGCTGATGTCTTTCGTTTTCGTAGCTGGTAGACCTCATCAAGGATTTCTGTCCGGAGAAGTTCAACTCTGCCGAAATGTCGATCAGGAGTCTCAAGGTGATTGCGTTGTGCGATGCGTTCTGAGGCCGCGAACTAACGAGTGTCCCTCCCTCCAGGACTTGTTTGACACAGAGGGAGCGCAGAGTATCCAGGTAGTTACCCTCGTCGCACCGTGCGGAGTCCCCAGCTGATAGCCGTTGGCACAGGACACCATGGACCGTCAGGATCGGGAGCTCCAGTCTCACGACGACGCTTCCGAGACTGGATCCGCCTCTTCTTCGAGTTCCCTCGAGAGTGCGAGATCTATCATTGGAAGGGCCGAAGTCAGGCCGCCCTTGGGATCCGCCTCTTCTTCAGGCTCTCTCGAAGGGGCCTCTGTCGTCGCAGTCGAGGACATCAAGCCCAAATTGAGGGCGCGTCGCTCTGCTGCCGCCACGACTACTTCGCCCCTCGCCACTTCACCAACGGCCAACTCGCCCCGCAAGAGGGATTTGTCGGAGTTGGACGTAGCTGCACCGCCCTTGCGCCGAAACCCGTCCCGCAAGAATGAGGGATGGAGGGGACGTAGTTCGCCCGCGTATGCGAAGCTTTCGTTCACGGTTTGCGGCGGCGTCACTGACGTTCAGCGAGTGCCCAGGAAATGAATTTAGATGTTGGTTTCGTTTCAGGTTGGAATGGCCGGGCTCAGTTCTTTATGAGTTGCTTAGATCACGGAGTCTCGGGTACTTGGGCTGTTAGTTTATGATGCACTATAAACCTCACGTCGCGCATCGCCCATGTGACTCCTTCATTTGACTTTTATGTGCTTCGTTTTTCGAGACTTTGGTGGGCCGGCTTGGTACATTTAATGATGAGCGCTGAGCTTTGGGAGAGGGTGTCCGCAGATTGGGCGGCATCGTTTTAGGCATCCGCCCGGGTATTTTTGAAACAGCAACTGGTTCCTTCTCCCGGCGCAGTGAGCTCGATGTGATTGCGGTCACGATGAAGTTGCACCCGCACAAGTCTGGCAAACTCGCTGTCCTGTTCTCTTTACTACCATCCGTCTCGCCTCGCCTCTCCGTCTCCCCCGCGCTCCTCC
This sequence comes from Phenoliferia sp. Uapishka_3, assembly GCA_035521515.1. Lineage (NCBI taxonomy): Eukaryota > Fungi > Basidiomycota > Microbotryomycetes > Kriegeriales > Kriegeriaceae > Phenoliferia > Phenoliferia sp. Uapishka_3. Next base: position 12,530 of record JASZXU010000810.1, read on the forward strand.
TCCGGTCTCCAGCTTCAACCTCGCCACCTTCCCGCGGTCCGTCAACGCTCGCCTGTGCCTCCACCCTGCCTTGCCTTTGTGTCTGTCAAACTCCAATCGTCCGTCACATCGTGTTCCCTTCGCATGGCCGACTCGCCCGCGTCCCCCTCTGGCGCCCAGCTCTTCAAAGGCGAAGTGGTCGACTTCGTCGACGAGAGGATGAGGATGCCGCCACTGTCGATCGGAATCGGACTTTGTGATGAATGTCGGGGTGCAGGACCTGCGCAAGCGTCGCCAATGGCAGACGGTCCGGCGGAGGTCGACGATTGGTTGGAGAGTGAGTCGCTTTTCATGTTTTGAGATGCTTTGCGACTTACAGGGGGTTGAAATCTGACGGAGAAATGATATTGACTACCTGTTCGCTGTTCTCTTGCCAGCTCACCGACTCTCCTCCACGGCCTCGTTGTTGCTCCGCGAGTCGCCATCGCTCTTCGCATCTCATCGCGAAATTCCCGCATTGATGGAAGGTGAGTGAATGGCATGCCACATTTGTACGGTCGGGTTGCTGACTTTGCGGTTGATGGGTAGCGCAACACCCTGGGACCAGCACCGCGGCGATCGTGCGTCGCATTGTGGAATTCACACCCCAAGTGCTCAGAGCATACCTGCGAGATGATAGTATGGTGGTGCGTCAGATGGGCCGGGCCATGAGTGTATATACGGTCTGGCTGGCCGCTCGGCTGGGCGACGAACGGAATGCGGCGGGGACAACGGTTGCGAGTGCGTTCAACTCTCGTCGCGAGGTCGTGTGGACTCAGAGTGTGGCTCTGGAGCCATGTGATGTTCAGGAGATGGTTCGCGCTGAGGCGGCCGCTCAGCGCTATGCTGAAGAGCGTGAACAAGAGATTCAGTGAGCCTCGGCCCGAGTTCGTTGCGTGGATTGGTGACTGACGAATGCTTGCTCGTTAGAAACGCCGAGATGCTGTCTCTTCTGGACCGGTCTTTCTCGCACGAACCTCTTGACCGGGCTTACTCGTATGGAGCTAGGTATCAGGAGCTGCATGCGCGGTCTCGAGAGGCTGAGTCGGTGAGTGTGGCGTAAAAGATTGCGGACGCACGATATAAGCTAATTTGACGTGCTGTATGGGCTTGTAGAACGGAGGACGTCATGGCGTATCTTTACCTTTGCTCGACTCCGCGTATCTTCCTAATGTGGGCCATGGCGGCGCTCAAAGCGAATGGACGGCTTGGGTTCCCCACCACCGAGCGGAGGTCAACGGGGGAGGGGTTTGAGTTTGCTGTAAAGCTTGGATGGTGTGTGGGAGGGGACTTGGTGGAGTAGGATATTGCAGCAATATCATTTATCGGTCGCTGAATTTCCTGGGCAGGCTGAGAG
>JASZXU010000811.1:0-13901 GCA_035521515.1 Phenoliferia sp. Uapishka_3
AGAGGGAGGTGCCGATCGTGCCTTCTCCGCACGCCATTACGCGGGGTCAATTTTCCGATAACAGTTTTTTTTTCTGTGTGGGCAATAAACTCATCGCCCCAGTCGAGTTGTACCCCCGGATCCCATTGTGTTTCGTCTTTTTTGGCCAGCTTGGCGTTGTTTTTTGCTCGTCTTATTTCCTACTCCTCCGTGTCGTCTGTATTCTTATTTGGGTACTAGCCACTAGTTCTTTTGTGCGTATTTTGAATGATTCCTTGTTCCGTGAATCTTTGTTTCGTTTACGTGGAACTCTGAGGTCCATTCGTTTGCCTTTAGTCCTTCGTTTTGAAGTACCTTCAGAAGTTCTGTTACGTGGTTGTGGTGTGTCCATGTGTTGTTTGAGATTATTAATAGTTTGTCAATGTGGATTGTTGTGAAGGGAAATTTTGATTTTGGCAGAATAGTCTTGAGGAATTGTTGCCAGAAGACAACGTTGTTGGCCAGCCCGTATGGTATTACTTTCCGTACGAAGCTTGCACCATAAGACGTCGTGAATCGAGTGTGGTATTCATCTTCTGGTTCTGGTGTTATTCGAAGCTGGTGGAACGCTCTGGTCGGACCGGCCGGTCATAATTGCCGCGCGCACACAGTCAACTGAAATTGAAATTGAACTCGGTCGTGCACATGAATCCATTTTGACGCGCACAAATTTGTTGTCACACACTGTTCCTCGTAACCCACACAATCTCTCCAGCACACAAGCAGGCTCCGACACACAAACCTCCTCATTGCACACAAACCAATCTGCTCTTACACACCGCTCGACGTACTGTTGTTTGCCCCGCATCAGACTGCCGAAGACTGCCGACAGGCCGTTGCCGCTCCGCCTTCACCTACCGGCGCCCCGTAGCTTGTCCAACCTAAATCCTGCTCTTGTGAGGGCCAGGTAATGGCTCCTACTGTGCCGCAAACAAAGGAGGGGATATCCGGTCAGTCGAGTCCAGCCTCCTTGGCATGCTTCCCTTCCTTCCTCCTCCTCTTCGGTACACCTGCTCTCTCACCTCTCTCCGCAAACGTTACTGTCCGATGACCTCGAACCCCTCTCTTCTCGGCTGTTGCAAGAAGAGTGAGGCCTGCACTGCGAAAGCGACCGGATGTGAAGGCCTGCCAGAGTACTTCGACAGTGATGCAAAGAAATGCGAGTTTTGTACTTGCTCAAGGATGTTCCACCTGCATCGCGCTGAGGTGAGTACAAAGCTCCGGGTGGTGGGGAGTCATGCTTACATGTTTAACAGGCTGGCGCTCCTCGCGTCGCGCCCCCTACCGCCAACTCGTCACTTTCCCACTCCTTAAACTCCATTTCTTCCGCGTCCAGGATCCCGGTCACCACCTTTCCAGCTACAACTCCAACATGGACAACATCCTCGCTCAACTTCGAAACCAGGACAAGATTCAACTTCGAGACGAGCCGGAGGCGAAGCCCACTAAAGTGCCGCTCGCTTCGGCCTCAGCTGCAAACGCTGTCAGCCTTGATCGTCTGAACTCGAGCGCAGCCGCATCTCCCAAGGCTCGGACAGGAAGTGGTACCTTTAAAAGCAAGAAGGTGGGCTGGAGGTGGCTAGTGCTGGGATACTCCACAAGTCTGACACAACTCTGCCCGTACCCTAGGCTTCAGTCCCGACCAACACCATCACCACTATAAAATACAAGAGTTACAGGCTCCTTCTGGTACCAGACATCAAGAGCATTATTTTATCTGAAGGATACACCAAAGACCTTTTCAGTCAAGAACTGTGCGGTGCATTCTCCTTTTCGGTGCATGCTTCGCTCACGGTCATCTTCTTTTTCTTTTCTTTTTTCAGGTTCAACAATCTGGACGATAAGAATTACCTCAAGAGTGTTGATGTAAGCTTGGCTCGCCGGGACTTTGGGATTGCGCTCTGCGAGAAGGCGGGGAGTGTTTTTCGTGAGAAGTTTAAGAAGATGGATGGAGAAACTACTCCCGAGTTCGTGGTACTTCGTATTGTGGGTGGAGGCAAGACCGGTCGGACTCCGTTCCGGGGCAAGATCTCTCTTCGTGTTGCTGAATATGACATCCCGCGAAAACTCGCCGACATCACGAACGCGGGTGACGCGGAGAGCTTGTACGTACTCGCACCACTACTTGATTTCTATCACTAGCTGACAGCAGGCATAGGACGGTCAAACCTCGGGCTGTGCTAGGCTTTACGGATGTTATCGTGATTGCTCGTCCCGCGCGCGCTGCAACACCATGGCCCGAGTCTCGCTGGAACAAAGACGAGGAAGATGACTTTGATGACGGGATGGTGACAGACCGGGAAGAGGATGGACGTGAAGCTTGTAAGGCCCATCAAAGTGTTAACAAACTTGGATCAGAACTGATATTTGCTGGTTTGAGCTCCACCCACGTTCGAGTGAAGGTATTCAAACCGGGAGTCTACTCAGTTGCAAACTGAGTACAGCAGGTTAGTTCTGGTTTGACGAGGCCTGCTTGCTGTGATTCTGACTCAATGGTGGCATATTTCCAGCTACCGAGAAGAGAGTGCAACGTGCACTTCAGTTTCACTTGCGTCTGCGCGTCAAGAACTGTTTGGAGCTCTCGAGGTGTACGTTCTATTGTAGTCTTTGACTTGGAGTTAATTTTTGTCCCTGTTTTCAGTGACACGCCTGCACCAGAACACGAGGCGGATTCCCGTCCCAATTCTGTCATCATTGAGGACCAAGCATGTTCCCCTACCGCGGAATTTATGGCGGGATGTGACCTTCTTCATCGACATATCAGACATTTCTGTACTCGGCCTCACTCGAAGGACCAGGGCAAGAGTGTGAGGACTTTTGCTTTCTTCTCACGTTCGCGCGCCTAAGAGCTCAACAGGACTCGTTCCAGCCTCCCTACGCACCTTTCCCGTGAGCTCTCCCGCTCTACCAACACCTTGAAGACCAAGTCAAGGGTGACTTCGAGCTTCGCTTTGATGACCGTGACGTTGATCCGGCCGACGTTGGCGCACTGCTCGGTAGTCGTGACCTCGACTACTTCATCGACTGCATCTACCAACTTTTCCCAAAGAAGACGACACGAGGAGCCTTCCCGTTCGACAATAAAGCTCTACTGGCGGTAGCCGGCGGCGACCGCGGCGTCAAAATGTTAGCCCGACACCTAATCACTTCCTACGAGTACAACACCAAATTTGGAATCCTCCACTCCCACATCAAGAAAGTCCTCCAGCACCTCGAATCCCTTGTAACCATTAATCGATCATTCCTCTCCGACATGGATTGGCTTCCCAGCTCCGCAGGACAGTTGGCGCTGGAAATCGAGCGTGCCCGACAACCGGATGGCGGCTACAACTGGAAGGAAGGACGCAAGGTGGAGGTCAGCCTAAGTAGTTTGTTGTGCTCAAATTGATGGTATTCACATCCAGCATGCTTTGCAGGAACACCCTTCCATCGAGAGGCAAAGTGCTCTCCTTCTCGAGGTGCGAAAGGAAGTCAACCAAAGCCTGGAGTTCAGCAACCGCACAAAGGTCGAAAACCTGATCCGCAAGATCACCGACATCGCGGCTGAAGATGGCTACCTTATCTTTGCCATCAGAGTTCTCGACTTCGCCAAATGGTTCTTTGTAGATGGCGACCTCGCTCCGGATTTCACGGTGGAGGGTGAACATCCGGGCTTTCGAGACCTTGTTTTTGAATTGTGCCGGAGTACACAGTACAATCTTAACGTTCACTTTGCCGTGAGACTCCAGCTCAAGAGTCCAATACCAAAGAAGCAACGCTAATTCTGAACTCTCCTGTCCCATTAGGTGTACGACGTGCCGGAGCTCGAATACCCCGGATGCTCTCCTTTCTTCATGACTCCTGACTACTACGAGGCCGAAAAGGACAGCAAGTCGAAAGGAAAGGGTAAGAAGTTCGTATTCTGGGGATCGGTGGAGGAGGAACGGGGAGTTCTTCGCAAGGAGGACAAGGGCAAGGGGCGCTCGGCGGGGGATGGTCAGGCTGCCGACGTTGTGCCCGCGGGAGACAGAGGTCATGTTGAAGAGGACCGCGAGGACCATAGGAGCCCCATGGAGACAGGAGTGGCAGTGTCAGCACCGGGGAGTGCGTCAAATGAGGGCATGAAACGCAAGACGTCGGACCCCGGGTCCGGTCGCGTTAGTCGTTCCCGTGCCGCCAACTCTCTCCAGCCTTAGTTTTCTTAGAGCTCCGTTGTAACATCCTTAGCAATGTATCAAAATTAATTCTCAAGATCCCTCAGTTTCTGCTCCACCATTCGAAGAGCCTCTACATACACAATCATCCCGTGTTGTTGATCCTCCCCGCCCAATTCCATCTCCCCAAGCAGCTCCTTCACTGACTCCAGGTCATCGTCCTTTCCTCCGTGACCTAGCTCCTCAGTCTCATCTTCTAGCGCCGCATCTTGAGCCTCCAACTCAGCAAACTGCTCGTCAATCAACACCGCTACCGCCTCACCATCAATACCATACCCTTCGTCCACTTCCTCCTCAACTCCCGGATCCTCCCACCATCCATGACGCTGTCCAATCAACCTCCCCAGATCCCACATCCCTTCCGGCGTTTGGTGCTCCGCCGTTCGGACCTTGTGTGTATTCCACGCCTCCGCCATTGTTCGAAGGTCGGCCTCGATACGAGGTTGGAAGACAAGGAACAACACCGCACGATGAACCCGGTCGTCTGGCCGAAGGACACCCAAACCCTCCAGGAGAGCGAAGATTCGGCGGTATTTCTCGGTGACGTCTTTGCGAACGTCGCGCCAGAGACGCTCTATCCGCACATTATGAATTGACCTTCCAAAAAATTTAGCAGCATCAGCTCTCGCAACCAGAAGTTCTCATTCAATTAAATATGCTCACCTTCCTTTCAAGAAGCGCCCTTCACCGCGACACTCCTCCATGAAAATCTCCACCCCCCTACTCTCCATCCCTTCATCCGCCCGCACCCTTGATGGAACACCTAGAAGAGCCACTGCTTCTTGAAATAATTTTGTAATAGTCGCTGACCTCTTGTTGTTCGTGACAGAGAGGTAGGTGATTAACCGAGAATAGCCGTCAATACAGCCGTGACTGGACAACAATACAAACTGTTTGAGCAGGTAGACCAGGCAGAAACAAAAACAAAAACAGAAAACGTACATAACGAACCCCCAGAACTCCAGCTTCATGTTTGCGTCCATGTGCCACAGCGCGTTGGGACCGCGAACATGATAAGCCCTTCGCTTGATGAAGCTCATGGCCCTTCAAAACCGCTTCAGCCTCCTTCCCTTTGAAAGGATTGACAACTCACCGTGTCGCAAACCCAAACCCGTCAACCCGCTTCAAGCTCTCCCGAAATGCCTGCCTCCGTACCCGAACCTGGTGCTCCGCCATCAAAATGGACGCCAGAGCTCGCTGACCGCAAAAAGGAAACCGATGTGCTAGTTGACGGACGAGAGAGTCGAGGTCAGCCTCGGATATGACGGTGAAGGGGTCCTTGGTTACAACGAGGTTCCCTGTTGAGGCCTCGTACTCGCGCCGTCGCCGCTGAAGCGTCGACTGGCTGCACGGAACCGCGCTCTCCCGGAGACGCTTCCATGTGCTGCCGTTCCTTCTGCAAGAGACTACTGAATCGAATGGGATGTCGAGTCTTGGGCGGCCCCGACGACCCGTCCGCACAACTGGGAGGTTCAGGAAGTCGTCATGTAGGTCGGGAAGAGCTTCGATTGCCTCGTTCAGCTCTTCTTCCATAACATAGATGCGTTGAAGAGCTTCCTCGATGGAGTCTTCCTCTCCTGGAAGCCGGTCGTCCATCGGCGCCTTCTCCAACGCCTCGCGAGCGATTCCCAACCGCCGGGCAATTTCCTTGATGGTCTCATCGGCGACGTTAGGCATCGCCTGCACGACGATATTGGCCTCAGAAAGGACGGAGCCAATTGCAGCGATGAGGCGTTGGAGAGAAGTCATTGAATGGTCGATGGAAGGGAGTGAGAGCTTGAACCAAGCATCTACTCCCACCCATGATATCCAGCTTCCTCCGCCGCCACCTCCATCCCCAACTCCGAACACAAAACCAGTAGCAATACCGAAGAGGACTCACCTTTCTCCCTATTGCTGCTGTCACCGGCATCTCCTATGCTCGCTGAGTCCTTCCATCGAGGGCCGACTGAAGGGAGGTGGGGCCGATGACTCCTCTGTTGTGTTGTGTTCGGGGAAGTTGGGTGTGCGCGATGAGGCGGAGGGTGTGCGGAGGGCAGAAGTAATATTTGTGTGTGATGTGTGTCGAGTGTCCAGCGAGGTTGTGATGTGTGTGGAACGAGATGGTAATTATTCGAGGATGAAGTGTGTGCGCGGGCTCACTTTGTGTGCGCGTAGACGGTTTGTGTGCCGGGAATTATGACCGACGAGGCGCGCCATACAACGCGTCTCTAAATGATATTTTTGTGAAGATCGATCCTTCCTTCGCGTCCCGCGCTACATCCTTGATCTTTGGAGTAGTGTTAAGAACTTTCCTTATCTGTTGATCAGTTTGGGTGTAGTCAATGTAAACCTTGATCTTTCCTTTGTCATTCTCTGTGGTGTAACCTCGCGCATGCGTTTGTTGTGAGATTATTGGTGATATGAATCCTTTTGCTTCCAGGGTATTGAAATAGTCCATCATAAAACTTGTCCTTTTATCAGAAATCTTGATTCTAAATTTGGTTGGTTCGTCGTCTTGATTGATCCCCTCTGGTTGGTCCTTGAAGTCAAACGTATAGTCCAAACCTGGTCTGTGTCGAGGGGGTTGTAGGGTCTCTGGATAGTTTGGCAGGGCACTGTTTTTGAATACGTCTTTGTAGCTCTGGTAGATTGATGGGGTGTTGGTGTCAATGTGTTCTTGTGTGTTGTTTTCATCCCTAGAGTCCTCCTCGGAGTCCTCGTCTGAGTGTGGATTTTTGACTTCGTTGGTTGGAGGTGGTCATAAGGTGTGTGTGTTGATTTTCTTTAGGAGTTGGCTTTCAAAATCTCCTACACTTCGGAATCTGAGTTCCGATGATTCCCAGTTTATGATTGGGTTGTAGGTTTGGAGGAAGTCGTTGCCTAGGATTATCCTATGCTTCCTGAAGATCTTCGAGATGAGCCAATTGCTATCCAGATTGTCGAATTGATAGTTGTTTATGAAGAAATTCCATGGGTACGTGTGTAGTGAAGATCCCACCTGTTGTCCGTTATTGATAAAACGCTAAATCATATTATGCCGGCGTGTTGGCATTCACCACCGTGCACATCAGGGACGTCGACTGAAGTTCCACTCAACAACAGTAGTATTATTTGCATGATGCAGGACAAGGTCAGAAGAAATCTCGGCTTACCTATCAGAAATGATGGCACTCACCGGGCTCAAATGGCTGGCGGAGGACTGGAACCGGTCATGGGTATCAGCCGAAATGTTCCAGTTCAAATTGTAGGAGTCACGACTTACGTGCAACTCTTTACCTCAAAAGGTTCCACCAATCAAATTCCCCTTGTACAAACTATCCTGAAACAAGTCAAAGCAAGCTTTAGCCACCACGCCAATGGGTTAGTATTGATGGGGATGACCTACAAAGGTTGCAGGATCACCGTCAAAGTAACTGGAAAGGATGAGTCATGATATCTAGCAAATGTACCGGGAGAGGCTCGGAAGTTTGACTCTGCAATGATAACCTTGGATGATGGCCAAACGAAGACTGACCGCCTACAGTGCACGATGTGCACCATGAAACATCCATTGTGCAGTGATGGTCATGATGTAAGGCTTTAGTCAAAGAGAAATAAATCCGCCGGCTTGGCGGGGAGCGTCCGATGTGAAGTTGACACTTCGGAGACTCGGACTCGTCTCTCCGAGCGAGGCCAGAGACTGCGCTCGACATATTACATTACATTGACACTCACAGGGTCAGTAATGGTAATGTAATGCTGCGGGCTGAAATGTAATGTGCATTAGACCATTTCAATAGCATTACAATTGTAATGCAATAGTAATACTATTACATTGTGTTTCCTCTCATCTACACAGAGTCAACAATATTGGTAGAGATCAGTTCTAGGTACAAGACATCACATTGCAAAAAAACTACCAGTTAGGGTGCCTTGCTTTACTTTGAGCACCTACCTGGGCCCGCCAAACGGACTTGAGCATGGGAGGAAGAAAATTTGAGCGCACTTGCAGGCCTGAAGCGCTTGGCTGCTCTTACAAATAGAAGAAGATTTAAATTGAAAATAGCATAGATGAATGATATGACAACTTGATGCTGCTCATAGGTTAAAAACCAAGGGATGTGTGCTAATGGTCATTACATTGACAAATTTAAGCCCAGTAATGTAATGTAATGCTGCGGAAATGTACATTACAAAAGTGTTGTATTACATTACCATTTCCATTACATTACCGCAGCCTTACATTGACGGTCAATGCAATATGTCGAGCGCAGCCAGAGACTCCAGCAACAGTCCAACATCGAAGCGCGCTCCGAACGCCTGCTCCTAGGACTCTTTCTAATTTAAAACTTTTCTGTTTCGCCTTCTCAACTACAATGGACGCCAACGGAATCCCAATCGTCACCGCCCCGACAGCAGTGCCGGCACTAATCCCCACAATGTTCCACTCCGCCTACATGGCAGGCGACAATGCCGCCAGAATTGACTTCATTTGCCACTTCCAGACAGCAGCTGCTCCAGTCGTCCCAGTCGTACCCACGAGCCAGGACACAATCAACGCAGGCTTTATGCAGGTCTTGCAAGACATCCGCTCCGACAGCGCAGTCGACCGCAAGGAGAAGAAGGAAGAGTCGGACAAGAAAAAGGGAAGGAAAGTTGGAGCAGCCCTTACCACGAAGGCTACGGCGGATGAGACGCAGTCCTGCCTGGGCACAGAGCTGGGAGCGCACGACGTCCCCGCCGTCATGTACGACCGCCTTCACGCTCGAGCTCAACACATCGACCTCATTTATTTCGACGAGAAGCACCGTCGAGACTACAACGACGCAAACTCCGCCGCCAGCAAGGAGATCCACAAGGATCTTGCCATGCCGCTCGCGCGTGCAAAGGAGGACGACTTCGACCCGGAGCGTCTCGACATATGGCTCGCAGCGGAGTTCTCGTACAGTCAAGCGATGACTGCAGCAATCTTCTTCAACGAGAGCGAGGCGGAGAAGAGGGAGGAGCTGATCCTTTCCCTCACCTACCTCAAAGCCATCACCGTCGGCTTATACAGCAAGGCGAGATTTGTCGCGCAAAAGCGCACCGGTTTGATCTATTACAGCGAGGTGCTTGCCAGAACACTCGGAGGTCAGCACGGAGGTAGCGCCGACGTTTCGAAGCTGGACGCTAGCGTGCTGGAGTATGCGAAGATGATGGCGGAGGGGTTCCAGCAGGCTCAGGTCGAGGCCAGGCTTGCAGGACACGCCCCCAAGATGGAGAAGTCGGCCTCAGCGCCAGGTTTCCAAGGCCCGGATCGCTCGAATCGACGCGACTCGCGCGACTACCGGGACAGCAGGGATTATAGGGACTCGAGGGATAATCGCGACTCCAGAGATCGCGACAACGGTCGCTTCAACCCTTCCGGCTCTCCCTCAAAGCCTTTTTCGTCAAGGGGGAACGACCTTTCATCGAACTCAAGCGCGCCAAGAGAGCGAGACCAGAAGACCTCAGTCTGCTTCTTTTGCGCCAGCAAGTCCCACGGCGCCGGAGACTGCAAAGAACCCGGTCCCCACAAGACCACGTTCGATCCAACGAACAATAAGTTCTTTATTGTGAGTTTTATTTCTCTGGTGTTCGAGCGCGCGCCCTCCTTCACACACACAGGTGGTGACCAATGGATCCATTCTCTCTCTCCTCCTTTTACCGCCGAGTGTTACCCGCTCGTGCCTGCTCCAATTATCAAGGACAGGATCACTTTCTGGGGTCTTCCCTTTCTACCTTTGGCCGCGATTACCCCCGCTGGCTCGGTGATCAGCAAACTCGTTTACCCACGAGAATGCGCGCTGACACTCCCGCTTCTATGCACACAGGGCGTTTCCAAAAAGGCTCTTTGCCTCGCCAGCCAATACCGAGACAGCGGCACCTGTGGAAAGGAGAACTGCGCCCTCGACAAGCGCTGCAGCATCTGCACCAAGCCCGGCTGTGGTGCGCTCAAGCACACAAATTAAGGACGGACGGAGCGACGAGGAGGTTGCCCTAGAGTGGGCCAACAAGATCACGACACCGCTAATCAGCGAGTCGTTTGCGGAACTCCTCACTGTCATCGACCCACTCGACCGTCCGCCCTACGCCCACTTTCCCCATCACATCAAGCACGGCTTCCCCATCGGTATTCCTCCCTCCGTCAAGATCAAATCGACTCGAGCCCCAAAACCGTCTCGTCCACAAGCCGCCGAGGCCGACAAAGGCACCAGACGGCACATCACAGAGGAACAGATCGACGAGCGCTTCTCGCCCGAACTGCGACGCTCGGCAGTGGAAGGAGCACTCGGGAATTTTCAAACGTCACCTCTGGTACCCGTCCCGAAGGAAGTCACGCCGGAAAAGAACCCGTGGAGGATCGTTCGCCACTTCTCTTGGCCGGTCAAAGGCGCTTACCCGTCCGTCAACGACCTCCTTCGGGAGTACCCAATTTTCCTACCTACTTATTGGACTCCTATCGCCGAGTTTGGCGATATCGTCTTGCGTGCCACTGGTGACGCGAAGGCACTAGTCGTCGACGCCAAGGACGCCTTTCGTATCATACCGCTGGCGCCGGAATCTAGACGCTGGACGGTCATTCAATGGGGTCTTAGTTTCATCATTGACGTGGGACTTGTCATGGGTCTGGTCCCTTCCACGGACATTTGGGGATCGCTCGTGGATCTCATAAGGCTTTACGTCTGCGTCGTCTGGGCTTTCGTCGTCATGAGGAACTGGGTGGACGACATTGTCCACGTCTCAGAGCCACCAGTTGGATCGACTTTCGAGGAGCTCGAAGCGTCCTTGCTGGCAATGTACGTCTGGCTGGGTGTGCCTCTCAGCACACACAAGACGGTCTCTTTCTCGCCAATCTTCCCCTTTTGCGGCTATATATGGAACTTGCAGACAAAATATGTCTACCTCAAGCCGTCGAAGAGGAAGAAATACTTGGATGCCCTCACCGAATTTCTCACGGGGACGCCGTCGATTACTCAGGAGTGAATGGTTCAGATTGGCGGATTCCTTGGCCACCTGTGCTACCTCGTGCCGGCCGGAAAGTCTCACATGGTGGAAATCTATCGCTTCCAAGGCTCAATGGACCCTTTTCAGCCGAAACAACGCCATCACCCGCATGGACCGCCCGTCGAGGAGCTGCGCTGGTGGCTCGACATTCTTCGCCAGCCTGGCGAAATCGGTCGTTCTCTGGTGGGCCACCTGCCGGTAGCGGACATCACGATCATTTCGGATGCGTGCCCAAAGGGCATCGGTTGGATCGTCGATGGTATCTACGACTATGCGCCTTGCATTCTGGGATGGGACGCGCTCTCCACGGACAACATCGACCGCGCCGAAGCCATCGGCGTCCTCCTCGCCCTCATCCAACTTTTTGCCATCCACGGCACGGCTCTTGACGGTCACGTCATCCGCGCGCTTTGCGACAACGAAAGCGTCGTCGGCGGCTGGGCAAAGGGTCGGAATCGAAATGCAGCGGTCAACTTGATCATTCAGCAAATTGACGAACTTCTATGCATCCACGGTTGCCAGCTCGACTTGAGGTACGTCAAGTCCGAGGAGAATGAGGCCGACCCAGTGTCCCGGGGAGATTTCGACGAAGTTTCCAAGGGCGAGCGATTTGACGCGCATGCGGTCAGCATTCCTTGGCCAGCGGCAATCAAGAGCAACAGGATGGATCTGAATGGGGTTCCGCTTGTCTGGCCAGAAGGAATGAGGTCCTGCATCGATTTTGTGTCCAGGTTCCCTGCCAGCGTCTAGCTTTCCTTCCCTCTTCTTTCTTTTAATTTATCAATTTTGTTTTTCATCTTTTGTGTTCGCTTTTTGCTTTGGAATCAACTGCGTCCAAAGATCCGTCTGGGTGCCTACCATGGATGAGAGAATGCGAGCCTTTGTCCTGCGACAGGCAGGCATTTATACCACAACTTCGCCTACCGCCGCGCCGGTCATCACCGCCAACGAGGCACCGCGAGGATTCACGGCGCCAGCGCACACGTTCGCGCCTAACCGCCCTCCAAGACCAGTCACCACCGTACTGAGGACGACTATCGACTCAACGCTGGAGGCACGGATGCGGGAGCGGCAAAGAGAGGAGGTGCGGAAGAAGCTCAAGCTTCCAGCGCTGTCGGAGCCGTCGGCCTCGCCTGCGATCCCTCGACCGCTACTTGCCATCCCAAACGAGCCTGGTCACAGAGTCAAACGCCCAGCGTCCTCCGCTCTCGGAAACGCGAAGAAGAAGGGTCCCTCCCCGCTTCAATCCGTCGTTCAACATAAAACAACATTTCTCTCGCATGCACACCAAGTCCTCCTTGACGCAATCGACGACACCTTCAACTCTATTTACAACATCATTACCTTCAATCACGACTCTGTACCCTCCCATCGCCGCTGCCATGTCGCCGAGCCCCCAGCCGGCACCACCATACGTCCAACATCGGGCCATGTTTGGTCGACGACGTCGGACGAGCAACGCGCTTTAGCGCTGATGGTGGGCGGAGGAAAGAACGACATGTCGGGGATGGGCTATGCCTTGAAATGTTCCCACACCTGGGCGACGTTGGAGCGCGTTCCGGACAACCTACGCTTCCCTCTCCACACGGAAGTTGCGGAGCGGTACGTCCAATCGCTTGTGGGCACGATGGCGATCAAAACCATCAAGGCTCGCATCTCAAAGCTTCGAGGATGGCACCAATATCACAACGTGCGGTGGGAAGTCGACGAATCGTGCCTCGTCTACCCTCTCAAAACGGCCACGACGCTTCAGCCGCACAAGAACCTCAAGAGGGAACCTCTTCTTTCAACCCACCTCAAACTCATCATACCCCATCTCAACATGAACAACTCCTTCGACGTCGCCTTTAAAGCGGCAATGCTTGTCGGGCATCGAGGTCTATTGCGCACGGCGGAATTTCTGGCAAAGAAAACGAATCCGGCCGATCTCGACAGGAAGCGCCTCATGACGGCATCCTGCATAAAGAAAAAGGTCACCCGAGATGGCACCGTCATCGGACTCGAAGCCCACCTGCCCTGGGACAAGGCCAGCAAGTCGACTGGCGCAGTCGCCTCCATTCTCCCTATCGACGGTGATATCACATGCCCTGTCGCCGCGCTTCGCGACCACTTCACGCGCAACAACGTCAAACCCGACGAATACACTTTCACCTACGTCTCCTCCATCGGCAACCGCTCCGGAAAACGCACAATGCTCACGAAGGACGCCTTCATGAAACGTCTCAACTATATCCTCGTCGACGTCCTCGGCCTCAAAGAACTCAAAGGCCACTCACTCCGCATCGGAGGAGCAACCCAATTACTTATGAATGGAATTCCGCCCATGGTCGTCCAAGCTCTTGGCTGATGGGCCTCCGACTCGTTTATGGTCTACTGGCGTCACGTCACGGTGATCCTAGCAAAGCAATTATCGGCCCACAAGATCGTGGATGCCCCTCTACTCGAGGATTTATATCATGTGCGCCCAGATCCCAATTTGTTGTGGTTTCTGAACTCGCGTCTTACAAAACTCCCTCCTCCTCATAGGCAAACGCAGAGGCGGCCGTAGACAATGAGGAAGACTTTGTAATCCAGTGGGAAGCCGAATTGGCTGATGCCCTGTTGTGAATACGCTCGTACAGTTGGTCCCTGGGCTCAACATTTTGTGGTTTGTACTTCTCGCATTCCCAGCAGCACTACGGCTCTGAGCAAGTCGTGGACCGG
>JASZXU010000812.1:0-13900 GCA_035521515.1 Phenoliferia sp. Uapishka_3
TAGTAGTAGTGTCTGCGTCTCGCCTCATGGAGACCTCGGTATGGCTTTGAAAGACTCACGTTGAAAGCCAGGTGTAGTGTATGGCTGCTGCTGCTGAAAAGGTACATTCTGGCCGTACGCGGGCTGATGCGGTGGTTGGTCTGCGCGAGCGAAGAGGTCAGCCGAACTTCTGCAATTGGAAGTGGGGCTCCCAACTTACATTGTTGATTAGCAGGTGGGAGCCAGCTCATCTTGATCAAGGGTAGGCTTGGTCTTTGTAATAAAGATTATAAAACACGAAGGAAGCGTGAAGAGCGATGTCGGTGGCGGTTGACGAAGCTGACCTTGGCTCTCCGGTCAAACTGCTGCGAGGGTGGCAGGCTGTGCAGTCTCATGACGCAATCTCGACGTAAACTTTTCTGTCGTTTCGTACAATCGCTGTATCTACAGACGTACTGCTGAAGTAATCACTACTACATAGTCAAATACATACAGCAGCAACTACTCGTTCGGTTGCGGCCGCTTCGTCGCGGGAGATTAAACCCCTGACAGCCAGTCCTTCTTCGACGATAGTGGCCATTCCAACCCGGTTAGTGGTCTCACTCTCTGCGGTTCCAGGCCTGCTAGAAGTGCACTTGAGAGATATTGACGTTTTATATGAATTCGAAAGAAGTCGAATGACTCGAAATGACGAAGAACGAGGTCTGAAGGATCATCGAATTCGAAGTTCAGGCAGCGCAGGGCAACGCTCAATTAGGCTTGGGCTGATTGATTGTAGCCCGAGTGTGACCTTCTCCAAATCTCGCTCGGACAAGCTTGAGGCACAGCGTTCCCTCGTCGCCTTCCATTCGACAAAATCGTTAAAGGACAACTGTCGACTTGGCTACTAGTAGACCGAATCAAATGCGCGAACTTCGGTGCTTCGACTCGGCAACCATGGTGAATCTGCTGCTTCCCTGGACTCACCTCTTCTCATCTGCTCTGGCCTTTCTCTCTCCTACATCACTCTCAGTCATCCTGCTCATTCGCCTACACTAAGCCTCAACATGGTCGCCTTCACTCCCTCTCCTGTCTCAACCACCGTCCTCACCCTTGCCGCTCTCGCTACTCTCTCTTCAGGTGCGTGGAGAATCTCTTTCGACCGAGGGTAGTTCCTGATGGGTACTACTTCACTTCACAGCCAGCATAAGCAATGCCGAGAGTTTGCATGAGATGCGCGCCATTCGCGATGCCACTCTTGTTCGCCGACACGCCTCGAAATCCCACATGGAGAAGGTCTACCGAGCTCGTCGACCTGCCCCAGCAACCTTCCCAAAGCACAGATCTCAACAATGTTCGTAATGACTTCTTCGCCGCCGACCTTTTCCGCTGGCTAACCTTTTCTTTTCCGTTCTTACAGCTCGAGACAATGTCAACGAGACCACCTCGGAGCAGCCTGAGAAGCGTATGAGGCGTGTGAAACGTCAACTGGTCGCAGTCAATCTCAACCCGACCGTCAACCCTACTATCAACCCCACTGTGGATCCCACCATCAACGTCGGGAGCGTTGGAACTAACGACACTGGAAACGGCAACGGAAGCAACAACTCTGGAGCCTTCAACTTTGCCTCGATGATTAGCGCTGTGCTGTCTGCGATCGTTCCCACACAAGCCTCTACCAGCTCTACCTCCAAGCCCACCGGTCGCGCAACATCTCTAGTGGCGTCCGCCACAAACCTCGCTGGCTCAGCAATCGACTCGCTGTCGTCAGTCGCATCGTCAGATTTCGCTTCGGCCTCATCGGACGTCAGCTCCATCATCTCGTCTATTCAATCTTCCGCCTCCTCTGTGATCGCCAGCGCTGTAAACGCCCAAGCGAGTGCAACAAGCTCTCTCGTGTCTTCCGCCAGTGACGTCGAGACAAGTGCTTCTGCCTCGTAAGCGCATGTTCTTATGGCTTTTTGAGAACGGACTCTGATTTTCTTTTCTCTCCTTCACAGTTTGGACTCTGAAGCCTCCGCTGCCTCGTCGCAATTCTCCTCCGCTCTTTCTCAAGGAAGCGATGATGTTTCGTCTATTACTTCGTCTGGCGCCAGCGCGCAGGCCAGCGTGCAATCTGCGGCTTCATCATCGTTCGTTCTTCTCCGTCCTCTCATCTGTCTTCAGTTCTGTCTCTGACCTCTTCGGATTCTACAGACTTGATGGTGTTGCCTCGGCAGTCTCCTCGAGCATCATTTCTGCTTCATCTTACGCCGGCGACGTGCAAAGTTCCGCATCTGTGATCATCAGCAGCGTTCAGGCTGTCGCATCATCATCGTCCGTTTTTAACTCCTCAATATTCAATTCTCGGACTTTGGCTCACACGTCTTCTCTCCGAAGCGCATCGGCGTTCGTCGATTCTGTCAGTGCGGCGACCTCGAGCGTCCAGAGTAGTGCATCTGCAGTCATTCTCAGTGCCCAGTCGGCCGCATCAGCTTCGTAAGTCCATTTTCGTCGTTGAAAACATTGGTACATTCGCCTAACAAGTTTTCCGTAGGGCATCGTCGGTAGTTGATGCTGGCACCTCGGCAGCTTCGTCGCAAATCACCCAGGTCGCGTCAGCAAACTCGGCTCAGCAAAATAGTGTCTCGTCCGCAATTGCTAGTGTTCAGTCTGTCGCATCCGCATCGTGCGTTCTTGCGTAACCTTTTCTGCTGAATCCCGTCTGATTTTGGGTTTCCCCCACAGAGCGTCCTCGGCGATTGTGTCCGCGAGCGGAGCCGTCAGCTCAATTTCGAGCAAAGTCAGCTCGTTCACTGCTCAACGCTCCGGTAGCAGCACTCACGACATTGCATCGGTGGCCGTCAACACTGCCAACACTGTCGCTGGAGGACTCGTCAAGTCTGTACCCGTTGCCCCGGTTCCAACAGCATCCGTCAACCCCACCTCCGTTTCGGCAGTCGCCAAGTCGGTTTCGGCAGTCACCAGCTCGGCAGTCGCCTCTGTATCGTCGCAAGCAAGTGTGGTTACAAGCAGTGCTTGGTGGCAGGCTAGCTTGGTGGTGTCCTCCGTATCGTCGAAGGCCAGTTCATTCCAGACGGTCGTCAGGCCTTCCAGCACCCCTTCCGCCGCTTCGTCCAGCTCCCGAGGCGCTGTATCGTCGGTCGTCAAGTCAGTTTCATCGGTCGCCAAGTCTGTCGCATCCAGTGTTGCTCCCGCACCTATCACATCGGTTGCCAACTCTGTCACAGCCAGTGCCGCCGCTTCTCAGCCGACCGTTCCCAACTCGATGAACCCTGCCGCTTGCGGTTCGGTCAGTCCTTCTTCTCTTCATAAAGTTTTGACCAGATTCCTGACTTTTGGTATTCTATCAGGCTAAGATTGTTTGCCCAGCCTCCTTTTCCGGCGCCGGAACACCCACTTGTGTTTCGGGCTCTTGCACCATCTCCTGCCCCGAAGGACTCCGACTGTACACTGTTAACCCCATTGGTGGAGGACAATGTAAGTGACCTTTTCCCTACCCGCAAAACCGCAAAACCTTTCATCGGCTGACAACCTGCTCCTACAGATACTGATTGCGCTTAGAGCATCAGACTTGCTTAAATAGAATCGTTCTCAATCTTTACCACGTTGTACTCTCGTAAATTAGCTGTAGCATCGCCACCTGTAGCCTTAGGAATTACAATAGCAATGATCTTTACCCAAAATAAAACATTCTGGAGCAGCACCATGAAGGAAAAAGGTACCCACTCAAAGCGACAGCCTAGTCAGCATCGCCTGCCGCTTGATATAGAGGAGCACGGCGGGGACGCAATCCGGACAAGTTTCTGGCGTCCGGTGTATTTGAGGCGTTCTCATTCGGAGGTCGAGGTTGGTATAGTGGCGCGATTGGACGGCGGAGGCCAGGTGGGCGAGCCGAAATATGAGGAATTGGGGACGGAGGGGTAGGAGATGGAGCTCGAGATTGTGCTCTCGCGGTGTTTGATGAGGGGAGTGGTTTTCGTCGGTAGTTGTCCGGGATGAGAGGGGGGTATCGTGCGTATAGAGTCGCCGTCATGCTGTTGGATGGTGGAGGCGCCGCTCTTGCCCCTATTTCCACCTGAGTATTTTGGCGAGGGCCGGGTGCGGCGAGATAATCCGATCTGTAGTGTGTAGATGTGAAGTTCGATGGGAGAGGTGGTGCGCGATGCTCGAGTCCAAAGGGACGGTGTGGCGCTTCTTGGTGTCCGCGAAGGTCAGATGGAGGCCGTGAGTCGTAGCCGAAAAGGATTTGAGACCTCTCCCGTCTCCGTTCGGCCTCTCTGTGGTCTATTTCAGCCTGACATGGATTGCAAGGCTTGGCTGTAGCCATCGAAATGATACTGTCAGTTGTCTGTTCCCTCGGGAGCCTGACGTTGGCTGAGCAGATCTACAAGAAAAAAATGTGAGAAGCTCACGATGTTCGATCCATTGCGTCTTATGGGGCTTTTCGAATGTCAACTGCTGGAAGTGCTCATACACTAGCTGTTCTTCGTGAGCGGTTGGCCTTCTGGGTGGATTGTGAAGAAGCTGGAGGCCACCACATGTAATCATTTTTGCGCTTCCCAGCTAGCACCAAGGTCTGAGCGCGAGTGTAGCAGTTTCTATTGAGACCATATCGAAGCACTTACCCGATACTGCCTGCAGTGGGGACATCGTACATTGATTTGTCCAACGAAGCACATGCGCCTGGCGTCGCTGTCGAATGGCTAAACAACGATTGAGATGGATGAAGGCCTCAGATGGCGCTGAAGCTTCAGGCAGAGAGTGAGCAAGTAAGATAAGGGAAGGTGAGATCACGAGCGCTGGAAATTAAGGCAGTAGATGTTCGTGTGGGCGTTGGTGCCCCATTCCGCGGACATCGAACGAAAAGTGCACCTTTGTCTTCCTTTCCCCAACGGGGTCGAGTGGTGCGGAGATCACGAGGCTGATTTGAATCAAGGATCACAAGACAAACTTCGAAGAGCCACAATCACCGTAATCGACCTTTCAGGATGAATCCTTCGCCGACGCCCTGCGAAGCTGTCTCGCATTCTCATCTCTCACGCAAACAGGACATAGTCTTGGGTCTTTGAGGAAGGGTCAGAAGTTACAAGGTATCCAAAATCCACCGGGCACTCACTAGGTTCATCAACTCGTCGCTTCTCATTACTCTCCCGCATGTGGACGTCGAGGGCGAAAAGATCAGACTCCGAGAGGAGCGACGTCTTTCTGACCCGAATGACTCCGTCCTCGTACGCGGCGCATGTTTTGACGATTGAGCGAATGGGAACATCATGGTGGCAAGCAAAAACGCAGAAAACGTTGTGGAGGAGGCACATCAAAATCTTGGCCGCGGTCCGGCGGCGAAGAGATACGCTGCTGGTGGCTGAAGGTTCAGATGGTAGGTGCTTTAAGCGTCAGAGTCAAAATAACTCACCTAACGGAGTTTTGGACAGGCGAGGAAAGGAAGAAGATGGAGGGAGCAAACGTCTCGCGTTTCCTCGGAGGAAACGCGGTGAGGCGTTCGGTCAAAAAAATGTGCCCTCGGGATGTTCCTCCGGTCGATGATTCCTTCTTGAGGGCAAAATGTCAACGGTAAATCATCATTAGTCTCATCAGAGCTTAACCAATGATAGAATGAGAACATCTACGCTGGCATTCTCGAAACAACTTCATCCCGAGGGAACAGTTTCATTATGCCGCATTTTTCCAGCAGTTCTCGGTTTGTGTGTGAAAAACGTAGCAGAGGAAGAGAAGAAAAGAACGCTCCCCTCCTACACATCTCACACGGCGTCGGACAGCTTATACTGGTGCAGCGCCACCAATTCTGAATCGTCACCAAACACCCTGCCGCCGCCAATTATTGACTGAAGCTTCCCCGTTCTGTCTCGTTATACAGCAAGTCCGTGTTGGTGATTCCCGTGAGATCATAAGCTGGTATACACGATCCGAAGGTGAGAAAGCTTGTACATATCACGTCTGGCAAGATACAAAGAAGGTCCCTTGCCCACGCCGGATCAAGCGGAAGCCGCAATTCTTGCCTTCATCTTTTCTAGGATGTACGCCTCATCAAACGTGGCCTATTGAACGGTGTAAAAACAGGGGTCAGCTTCCGTTTAGACTCGTAGCCTTACAACGACGCCATACCGCAAAGGAAGGGCGTGCCATAAGAGCGTCGGCGTAGTCCACAAAAGATTTGTACTTCGAGTCTTTCACGATTTCTTCGTAAACGCCACCCTTGAGGAGACCTATATATGACACATTGCATGTCAGGGACATCGACCGGAATGAGACAAAGAGAGGAAGTGTGAACTGACCAGCCTTTCCCAAAGTCAAGATTCGACCGATGAAAGGAAGAACTCCCAAGTCAGCGATGGTAACTTTACTACCGAGAGCAAACGGGCCAGCGTGCTTCTTCAGCAGGCCTTGAATTTCCGTGATGCCCGCGAGGACCGAGGGTCCATTTTCCGCCTTTCCTTGGAAGAGGATGCCAACAGCAGGAGTCCAGACGACTTGATTGAAGCGTTCTAAAACAATTCTAAGTGAATCAGCGGAAGACAATCCGGGTTTTTTCCCAAGTGGCGAAGCGTACCGATGAAGTAACGGGCTTCAGCGCGAAGCAGAGGAGTTTCTGGGAGAATACTCTTCTCCGTATCTATGGAATAGAGATCGTCAGCTGGAGGAGATCGCTGCCTACCAAAGAGAACTCGCCTTTGTACAAATCAGCAATAAGTTCAAGGATGACGTGACTTTCGGGGATGTTGGCCTCATTTCCTAGCGCAAGCACCGGAACCTTCGAAGCCGGGTTGACCTTCTCGGCGTCTGTAGGAGTGGACTGATCAGAAGGCTTCCTTCGTGGAACTGAGCCAGGTCTCGAAACAAGTAGGCAGCTCCTCGGGGCTCGGAGTAAGCCTGAGTACGCAGCGCGCCCGTCGGCGCTGTTGATGATGGATGAAAGCACGCACACCAGCTTGGCTTGTTGGCCAAATCAATCTCAATGTGGTTGACCTTTGCCCCAACCTCTTCGACTGCGAGAGTTGCTCGCTGAGCCCATGGACTGTAGTAGATGATATTAGCCGGTTGGACACTTCCTGAGCTGAGCTGCTGGCCTACCAAACCTTTGCGCTGTAAAGGGTAAGCTCAGGGATAGACGTGGTCATGTTTGTGCTTTGAGTTGGTCGAAGATTGAGGTCAAGAAGGAAGGTTGTCCAAGAAGAACGATCGCCCGAGTAGCCCCTGAAAATAACTGTCGAAATTGATCGTAAATGAATTACGCGCCGGTCGGATCGTCCTTTCGCGGGTCTACAAACGCTGCCCCGCCGTATACTACCTAACAGTTCGTTTCGCCACCAGACTCAACTTCTTTTCACGCCCATCGAAACTCTACGAAAAGAGAGAGCGCAATCTCTTCGAACGGCCTTCGCGGCGTCTCTCCCCCTTCAAAATGACGACTCAGACATCCTTTCAGCCTCGGCCCCTCGTTCCAGGCAGCGGGCTGGCTGGTCCAAGTCACTTATGGAATGCTCCTCCGCCAGCAAACGGCCAGCAAGCGAATGGAAACGCAAATTCGAGCGGAGCAGGAGGAGCAGGCGGTGGATTGCAGCTCCCGTCAAAGGCTGGGCCTAGCATACCCGCTGTACCCGTTTCAACTCCAGGTGCGTTGATCTGACAAGTGGACGGGACAATTGGGAGGCGAGCGTGCGATCGGTGGCACTGACGAAGAGGGTCGGGGCGAGGAGGAGCAAGTCACGCGGTGGTGCTGATTCGTTGTTCTCGCTCGTGTGGCAGGCACTCCGGCGGCAAATGCTCCAGCCGCAAGGCCGGTAGCCAAGCAGGCATCTCCAGGGTGAGTTTCACCGTCTGTGGGATCCCACGAAGCCCACTGCGGGCTGACATCAATCGCCCCTCCTCAGCGCGCCCGAAGCTCCAGAGGCGAGACAGACGGACGTTGATGCCCTCATGGATGCCGTTGGTATCTCGGGAGTAGATATTGGCGTACGTTGACTCCGCATGTCATGCTGGCCGAGTAACATCTCAGCTAAACACACACCTATTCGAAGGCCGAGGAGGAGAGCATGCGTCAGGCGAACGTAGCAGCACATCAAACCGTTCAGCCAGTACAGCCAGGTCAAGATAGGAGTCGAAAGCAAGATTTTATCGATCCGAACGTACTTGCCGAATGTGTCAAGAAGATTGGTGGGTTGGATCTTGCGCGGCGGGCAACAAGGAAGCTAGCTGATCCTGGGCGATTACCACACAGCTGCTGCCTTTCAACTGCGTACTCTCGAGCCCGATACCATTCCTCTCATCGCCCTCGCAACACGCCATCGACTCATGTCCCTCATTAACGACGCAGTTGCCGCACGCGACCACCGCCTCTCCGCCTCTCACCTTCGACCACCACCTTTGACTACCAAGAAACGAAGGCGGGGCGCAGGCTCTGACGGAGAGGACGAAGATGGGGAGGATGATGACGATGACGAAGACGAAGACTTTGACGATTTCGACGGCGGTGTGGCGAAACGACGAGCGCGAGCCGCTGCCAAGGGCAAGTCACGCGAAGGAGAGCCAGCCTGGGACGTCGTCGTCTACGATGATCCGGAGAAAATATTGGGGGTACTCGAGCGAGTTGATCGCGAAGAGGAGCGAAAGCGGCGGCGTGAGCGTATGCTGAGGGATCAGAAGGAGGAGGAGGAGCGCGCGCTCGAAGATGCCATTAAAGCCTCAGAGGAAGCGCAACAGGCTTTCGAAGGTCCGAGCTCCACTAGTATCGACCATCTGGTGATGGGTGCGGGCGGAGGAGCCTCAGGTGCCAGTGGCAGCGGACCGGCCACGCCAAAGGGAGACGAGACGCCAGGGTCTAAAGACAAAAAGCCAAAGAGGGAGCGCAAGAAGAAGAAGGAGACGGCTGCCAATCCGCGCAACCTTAGCGAGGACGTGAAAAAACGATTGACGGATCAAGTCACGTCGCGACAAATTGGAGGTCGAAGCTACTCTTGGCTCAACTCGGGCGGCGGCGTGGGTTCATCGTCGACAGGATTCAGCAGTCCAACTCCTGGAGCACTACCGAAGCCGAAGTTCGCACCCGCTTCCTCCCTTCCTCCGCCCAACTTTGGTAGCCCTTTGGCGACAGGCGGATTTGGCGCAGCCGGAGGTTCGGCAACTGGGGGCTCCCACCTTCCGAGCGCTCTCGGGAGGCTTTCGAACGTTCCTCCGCTGCACGATGCCAACCGGGCGAGGGCTGCAAAGGAGGAATGGGAGCGTGGGCAGCATATTGTTGAGATTGGAGATGTTGTCTTTGCGTTGGAGCGGGAGAGGGGCATGGGTGTTGGAAAGGGAACAGGACGGAATGTTCTGTTGAGGTCGAGGGCTGGCTTGGGACCCAGGTCGAACCCTCCTGGAGGTGTAGGAAAGTGAAAAGGTGCTGTCCGGTCCAACTGTAGACCGCTGTCAAATGGAAACATTACTTAATCTTATCCAGGTCCTCGAAACGTCAGGCTTTCACTGGAATCTCCATTCGTTTTACAAGATGTTCTTGAATTTCAGGTGGAATTCAACTGTACCGCGGAGCAGCATGGCTTGAGTTTGGGCCCCCTGCTCCGAAGTCATCGGGCTGCAGCTCGGTTCCTTCTCCTTCTCCACTCACCACCTATCTCTCTTCCCCCGCATAGAAAAAGCGCACATGTCGCCTTACCCTTCTGGGACACCACCAGCAGATCTGGACGATATTTACGACATCGACGTCTTGGGTCCTTCGCCTCCGGCAGCCGAATCAACGGTGCGCACTGGTCCGACGTCCACCTCAGTTACGTCCGGTGGTCGGAAAAGACAGCGGAAGACGACCCGTCGCCAGGTTCGTACATACCACTTATCAACTCTTTCTCGCGCGTTTCTAACTTTTCTTGTGGGGGCAGCTCGTGGTAAGTCACTGCGGTGCGACCTTGTTATCGGGCGTCATTCTCCGCGCTGAGCAACTTTTCCACCTCAAAGTCATGCGATGCATGTAGGCTACGCAGAGTCAAATGTGACAGGGGAGATCCGAATGTCGAGGACTGCTCGTCGTGCGTACGAAAGGGCGTGAGGTGAGGACATCGTTCGGTTCCCGCCTTTCCGCCTTCCGCGGCGATTTCAGCTGAAAGCCCCAATTACAACTTTCGCAGATGTACTACGCTCTACGTATCTACGAAACCGAAAATCGCGAGGAGTGGTAAACTCATCCAGCAAGCAAAGTGAGTGCCGCGACCGAGCACCGCAAAGTCAGCGCTCATTCCCATGGTGATTGAAGAATGCTCTACGGCGACGCGGCCGAAGGAGCGGTTGAGAGTCCAAATGTTATCGGAGCGGGGAACTCTTCATCCGAGTCCCGGATGCAGCCACATGCTTCCCCAACGAGCGACCTCAAGCTAGTGAATGCGGGCGTTGCGAGAGCGATCTCGGATCGTAAGTCTTTGGTCGCGGCGAGCGATGCGGAGAGGCTGACCTTGAAGCTGCGCAGAACTTCTGGATTGCTATCGGAGGGTTCTCACATTCGTCTCGACCTAAAAGGAACGACCACTGACTCGATGTCGCAGGTTGTTCACCCCCAGATTTCGATTTTGGACTGGGCACGGCTCACAGGGTTGAGCCGAAGTCGCGACGAAATGTCGCAGACCCTTCTATGTGTTCTTGCTATCGCTGAGGTTAGTCCTTTTCTGTTCCGTCTCTGCTGGCTCCGACCTTATTTGACAGCCGGACCCTGGATGTGCGGCAGGCCCAAGCAGCAAAATTTTCGGACCACCCGGTCGTCATCAGCCAAGGAGAGAACGGTCCGAAGCTGGAGAAGTTTGATCGCTACGTGGGAAAGAACTTCTGTCACATCGGCGATGCAAGAGAGAAGTTTGTGCGGACGATGACCGACCGAGCTCTCGCTTTCGTCGACTCGAGCGGTATCTTGAGGAAACCGCCTACCGCCATCACGGCCTCAACGTTAGTCATGGCTTCTCTCTTAACTCCGGGTTCGCTCCTTCCGCTCAGCCATTTTGATTGTCATGCACTAATGCTCTCTACTTCTAAAGTCGAAGACAGAGGACATCTCCTCAACGCCGCTTGTGAACACATCCGCACCCTCCACAACCAAATTCCCGTAGATCAAACCTATCCAGACGGCGGGAACGAGTTTTGGCTCATCTGGATGCAAGATGCCCTTGGCGCGACATCAACTGGCCGCAGATTCTTTCTTACGCCGGGTAAGTTGAGAGCACGCCTCAGCTTACGACCCCCTGACTAATCAAGCTATAGAGGATGTCGCGGACCTTTGTTCAGCGGCTGGTCGCTTACGATCTGGAGACGTTTCTGTCTTCGACCGAGTAACATCCATGGATCCGGCTGCTCTCGCTGGCGATGCAGTGGTGTCGCTAAATCTACAAATACTTGACTTGATGCGAAACTTCAACATTCAAATAGCCGGACGTGAGTCCCTTTTTTCTCTTTCAAGCAGGAAGCACAAGCCAAAAGAGGATTCTTATGTTCAGCCTCAGCACGACGTCTCGGCATTGATGTCTTTGCAGTCCAGGAGCTCTGGGATCAGGTGGGTAAATTTCGCACTTCATACGTCAATGCAGTTTATCAAGGCCGAATGCGCAGATATTTGAATCGCAACGCTGCACTTCTGCTTTCGCCGACACCGTCCAGCGAGTCAATTGGCCGAAATCCCCGAACTTGCAGTTATGGCTGAGGGACATTGCCTCAAAGCGCCTTAACCTCGCTTACCAACTCTACAAGACGATTCGACTTCGATGTGGGCTTCTCGAATCCGTGGCGCATCGAGGTGTCGAGAATGGGAATGGAGAACTTGAGCGAGACCTGGACGACCTGGGCAATCTTCTCGCAGTTGCGGAAGAGAACCTCCTTCCCCTTGTTCAAGATTTTACTATACTACTGGTTAGTCATCTGTAGGGTGTATTCGGAGCAGAACTTCTACTGATGCGCCTGTTTGCTACACACTTGCAGCGTCACTTTGGACCGTCCGTCGCCACTCGAGCAGCGTTCGCCGCAGAAAGCTTTCCTTCCTACGCGGAGTTCATCCTCAAACTTCCTACGACCGAACATGGCGGCCTAATTGAGGGGTGGACGCTGCAAGCCAAAATTTCGGAACTTGAGTCGTCAGTCGCCATCAGTTTTTCCCGTCCGAGATCATGCCCTGAAGATTATCGGTAAATGCAGAATGGTACTTGTTCTCGGGTACCTCGGATGGTCGAGACCAGGTTACTCTGTTCACGTCAACGCCTCGAGAGTCGGCATCGCCGAGTGCAGGCGAAGACTGGAGCACCTAGAGTCGCGTCGTCCCTCAGTCCTTGGTGACGTCTACCTTCCCGAAACACCATACTCTTCTTCACTTCCATCTCCCGCTGTCTCGTATCGCACCTACGAGTCCTCTTTCGAGCGAACGCAAATCAACCCACCGCCTTGTGATCCATCGGACCCCTATCGCACAATAGCAGTTCCAATGCCAGTGGAACCGACACAAGCGGCGCGGTACTACCACGAAAACTCGTACGCCTCGAATTCAGATGGACTTGGACCCCAAACGTACGGATATGACGTCTACGACCCAGGCAGCGTCGCCTGTCCATCTCCGACAACCGCGACACCGCCATCTCCTTGTCGCCCATCTCCTGGAAACTCTTCATTCATTCCCTTACCTGTACACTATCAAGGACCACCTTCGGCTTTGTATCCCACCTCCGTACCCCGTCAGTCTTCCATCCGGTCGAATCATTTCGAGTAGTCATCTGTCTTTTGTTGGAGCGAGTGTGGCGTAGTTTATTCCAAAAAAAGAGTCCGCATGGACATCATAACGTGCCATTAGCATTGTAAACTATTTACTTTCGACGTCACAAAACAGCCTTACAGTCTTGAGGCGTGTCGTACTGCTTCGACTTGCAATTCACACGTACTTCGCGCGCTGGGCGTGCGGCAAGAAACTGCGGCGACTGGGAGGACCCCGCTCTCTCCTCCTGACAACGCAACACTCATACGATGTGGACGCCTCCCGCTGGAACAGAAGCTTACTTCTCAACACCTTCACCCACGGACCAAACTTGGATCATCAGCGACCTCCTCGTCCCCGTAATTGGAGCTGGCCGAGACCTGACATTCGGACGAGCTGGACTACCGCGCTCACCCTCCGAGCTCGCGATTCGGGCGGAGTACAAGCATTGGGATGGTGTGGTGAAGCTCTCGGAAGGAAGTCCGGAGTTTGTTGCGTATCAGGTCTGGGAGCCTAGGGCAAATGCGCCACTAAAAGGTGAGCACTGTGCTTTCAGCGCAGGTATACTTGCTAAACCTGCATTCCATTATTTAGCTAGCGATATGCTCTTCTGCCATGGCGTGAACGATTATGGCGGTAAGATTTCGAGTCATGCTCGACACTTCTTGGATCGAGGTGTGAGTCTGAGTCCCTCCTTGGAATTCGGAAGCGGAGCTTGCAACGCGTGCGTGCGATACACTTATCCATGCCCAGCCGTCTACTTCTGACTGAGAGGCTGAGGGTTTAGCTGAGCAAAATGTCTGTGGACAGTATCGGCTTATCGTTCCGGATCTGCCTGCACATGGACGCTCTTCTGGGATTCATGTCTACGTCCCGGACCTCGACGTCCTGAGTCAGTCTTTTCTCATCAGTATTCCTTGAGTCCCTCGGCATCTATCTTATCATTTTCTTCGAAGGTGATTCCATGTATCTGGTGCTTTGCGATGTCATCAAGCGCGACAACGCAGCCGCGAAGGATGCTGGAAGTACGTTGGCCCAAAAGCGGAAAATCTTCGTCGCTGGGCAGTCTCTCGGCGGTTACGTCGCCGCGATGACTTGTATCAAGTTTGGCTCACCAAGAGATACCAATCTCCCGGTCGATGCAGAGTTCCGGCCCGAGATTTCTGGGGTGAGTTTGCGCTCAATTTTTTCTTAAAACTACGGCCTCGACGTCAC